>JBBPUB010000318.1:0-17984 GCA_038094415.1 Xerocomus alliaceus | reverse complement strand
GAACACGGTAATGACCGTGTCAAAGAATAGTCAAATGGAAATAGATCTGATCGGGAAGAAGAGCAGAAGATAAGCACGATCAGATTAGTCATGAAATGATAAGATAAGATCAAGCAAAAAGTATATGCTAAGTCTGTTGCGATGAAGAGTCTACCAGCGACCGTATACGAGACGGCAAGGATCGTCACACTACCCCCTGCTAAAGATCATTGTCCAAATGATCAAATGGGAGACGGTGATGAGCAACAGTAGTGATATTTTCGGGACGTTTCTGAAAAAGGAAAAGAAACTGATCGGGTTCAATGGTAAGGGCTCGTGGAGCCGACGGGTGTTGTTTATAGAAGTCGGATATAGCCTCTTTGGCATTAGTGAGGTTGGAACACGGTTCCCAAGTTCTATCAGTTTCGTCATATCCTTTCCAGTGTACTAGATATTCCAGTCGGTGCTGCCGATATCTGCTGTCCACAATGAAATCAACTTCCCATTCGTTATCTCGATCTTCAGTGACCCTGACAGGACCGGGCTGTTCAACCGGCTGGCCTTCTAGGCGTTCCTTGTAAGGTTTAATTCGAGAAATGTTGACAACGGGATGAATTCTCATGGATTTAGGAAGTTTCAATTCTACTGCATTAGTTCCCATCATCTTTGTGATGCTAAATGGACCAAGCCATCGTTCTGAAAGCTTCTTGGAAGCGCGGGTGAGTTTAAGGTTTTCTGTGGATAACCAAACTTGTTGGCCCACGTGATACTCAGGAGATTCACTGCGAGATTGATCTGCATACTTCTTTTGATGTGCCTGTGCCGCCTTCATATTCTGCCGTACTTGATCGAATGTGGCGGCCATTTCATCTGCAAATCTAACTGCAGCGGGTGCTTTATCCATCTTAAGCGGTTCTATTCCCATTCGAGGGTTATATGAGTGCGTGATCTCAAAGGGGGTCTTCTTGGTAGAAGCGTGTTGCTTGGAATTAATGGAAAACTGGGCAACGGCAAGCCAATCTGCCCATTGATTTTGTTTTTCAGAACAAAAGATTCTCAAAAACTTCTGAACTTCTTTATTAACAATCTCAGATTGCCCATCCGTTTGAGGATGAAAGGCTGTGCTAAGTTTCGTTTCAATCAATAAGGCTTTATTGATCTCTCTCATTACTTGCACAGCAAATTGAGGTCCTCAATCTGAAACAATTGAAGATGGAAGTCCGTGATGCTTCCATATGTGGTTCAAGAATAGTCGTGCCATTTCCAGGGCGTTGCACTGTTTGGTGCACGGAATAAGTTCAACTTCTTTTGAAAATCAGTCTACGACTGTGAGAATAGAATCAAATGATCTCGATCTTGGGAGATCAGTAATGAAATCAGTGGAAATATGACTCCAAGGTCTTTCTGGAATGGGTAGGGGTTGTAATAACCCACTAGGGGCTTTATTGGTTCCTTTGAAACGTTGACAATGTTCACAATGAGTGACGTATTCTCGCACGAATGTGGATATTCCTGGCCACCAATAGAATCTGGAAATCAATTCTAAAGTCTTCTCGTATCCAGGGTGACCTGCTATGGGTGAATCGTGATAGAGTCTGAGAATGTCCATCTTAATCAGGGCAGAATCGGGTACGTATATGTGGCCTTGCAGGTCATGCAACAAGCCATCTTCTTCTTCAAGTAAAAAGTGTTTTCTGCCTAGATATATGGTATCTTTCTCCGTGAGCTTGCAAAGCTCATTGAATATAGATTTATTAAGTCGTTCGCCTTCATCGGAGATGAGAATAGGAGTTTCTTGCTCCATAGATCCAATCTGCTCCGGCGGAATTACTAAAACTCCTTTATTATCCTGATCTATGCCGATGGCGTGATCTTCTCGTCTAGAGAGAGCATTGGCTTTTCCCATTGTAGCTCCAGGCTTATGAATCCATTTTAGGTTGAATCTGGATAAATATTGCACCCATCTGGCCTGTCTTTGGTTAAGATCTTGTCTTGTCTGATACCACTGAAGATTTTGGTGATCATTCCAGACTTCCACTGGAAATCTAGCTCCTTCGAGATAATGTCTCCATTCTTCCAGGGATCGTATGACCGAGAGCATTTCTTTATCTGAAATGGGATAATTTCGTTCGGCAGGTTGCATGCTATGCGAGGCATATGCGACGGGATGCCATTTGTCATCTTTCTTAATAGAGAGCACTGCTCCCGTGGCAAAGTCTGAAGCGTCGGCCTCTAAACGAAATTCACAATCTATATCGGGATAAGCTAAAATTGGAGCCGTTACGAACAAATTCTTGAGCATTTCAAATGCTTCTTGTTGTTCTTGCTTCCATTCAAATGGAGTTTCTTTCTTTAAGAGATCATTCAGGGGTCTTGCAACCTTTGAGAAGTCGGAGATGAAGCGTCGGTAAAAGTTTGCTAATCCTAAAAAGCTTCTTACTCCTTTGACGTTGGTGGGAATGGGCCATTGAGTTATAGCCTCTACCTTCTTAGGGTCCATAGAAATGCCGTTCTTTCCCACAATCATGCCAAGGAAGTCTACTTCTGTGACACGAAAGCGGCATTTGGGTGCCTTTACGAAGAGGTCATTCTCTTTCAAACGTTGTAATACTTCTCGCACGATTCGATCGTGTTCTTGTTGGTCTTCTGTTTTTGTGAATATTAATAAGTCGTCGATATACACCACTACCACATCTTCTATATCAGCAAATATTTCGTTCATCATCGCTTGGAAAGTGGCTGGTGAATTGCATAATCCGAAATACATTACGAGAGGTTCATATGCTCCTCGGAAGCATACGAAAGCGGCCTTCCATTCATCTCCTTCTTTGATGCGTACGTTATTGTATCCCCATCTTAGATCCATTTTCGTGAATAGTTTGGCATCTTTCAACTTGTCAACAAGTTGAGAAATCAACGGAAGTGGATAGTTATTCTTGATGGTGCATTCATTAAGATATTGGTAATCTTGTACCATTCGTTTTCCACCATCTTTCTTAGGAACGAAGAATACTGGGGATGTTTGTGGAGATTTTGAGGGTCGAATATACCCCTTCTGGATTTGTTCATCTAGGAACGCAGTGACTTCTTCCTGTTCGTCTATGGATAGGGGAATTATTCTTCCTTTTCGAGGTTTAAAGTCGTCTTGCAATTCAATTGCGTGATCCCACGGCTTTCGTAAGGGCATTCTTTCTGAATCCTTTTTAGAGAATACTGTAAGATAATCATGATACTCTTTTGGGACTAGTTGTTCAGGAGGAATTTCTTTCGGTTGAACTCTTTCAAGCAACTTTTGCGAGTCCGTGCTCCTTTCTAAGGAGTTTATCCAATGGTATACGTTATAGCTCTGATCTAGCTGTTCTTTGCGAAGCATTTGTAAAAACTTGCTTGGGGTGGAATCACCTTGTTGGAGATTTCGACAGTGCTGGGGACATCTCGTCAATCTAACCGATCCAGTTGTCCAATCTATATCAGGGTTGTGGCGTTGTAACCACTCATATCCCAGAATAAATTCGAACTTTCCTAAATCGGTGACCTCAGCTGTTAATTTCTCATGATGACCTTCATATTCCATAACAAGTTGACAATTATGCGTTATCTTTCCAGCAGCATTTAAGGTACCATCGGCATTATACACCGCTATCGGGTGTCGTAAGGGTGTTAAAGGGAGATTAAGACGCTGTGCAAAACTTTGATCTATGAAGATCACGTTTGCTCCAGAGTCTAGGAGGGCGGATGTTTTTGTGAAAGGTATATTTAGTTTCGGGGTAATCTTTATCGGGAGAACTATATCCTTCTGAGGATTTAAAGTTCTTAGGAAATGAAACTCTGTTTCATTAGATTCCGGTAATAGTTCATCAAGATCTTTTTCGGTTAATTCCGGGTACATGGTCCGGACATCGTGTCGTTTTTGTTCAGGGGTGGGAGTAGAAGTTTCCATACTTCGTATCTCCACTACTTCTGGGAAAACTTTTTCTTTCTTGGTTATATGCGAATCAAGCACTGGTGTCACGCCCCGGCCAAGCTCATCATCTAGATGAGACCCGCATGTCGGCAAAGATAAAGTTTCTTCTATTTCCAGAATAGCATATCGATTTGGGCTTCCTCCTTTCCCAGAGCTGGGAGGTTGCCCTAATCTTTTCCCTTTTTGGAAAGCGTTTCATAATCCTGAAACCAGGCTCGTGCTTCGTTAAAGTCCATGCCTGCTATAGACTTACTCCAATCTCTTTCCTTTCCTTTTGAAGATCCTGACTCATTCGTAACTTCTTCTGAGTTCATTTCTTGAATATTGCGAGAAGGGCGGCCCGTAGCGCACCATTTAGCATGTCCTCCTCCGAGGAATTTGCATTTCTCACATGCCTTTTTAGGCTTAGGGCATTTGGAGGCTACGTGAGGTCCTTGGCAATTAAAACATTTTAAAGGGCGTTGCCCCTTTTGGATAGCATCTACGTCCATGGTGTTAGGATCTTTTGTTGGCCTAGAGATTCGATCGGCAGTTCCTCGTCGAATGAATCCTAGTAATTCCTGCTGTTCTCCGTATTCTTTTACCTTGGCCATGAAGGTAGCGCATTCTTTGTATCGCCCATCTCGTAAGAAAAGATATTTGACCATGTCTTGGTTCATGTTTCGTTCCATGATTTGCAAGATACGATCTCCATCATACTCGGCTGTTGCGAGGTAATTTTCTAATTTGATAAGGTATTGGGCTACCGTCATCTTGTCGGTTTGTTTCAGATTCTCGATCTGTCGTCTAGCCCATTCCTTCTCATTGGCTAGGCGGAAATGAAGCTCGATGAGCTTCTTGAATTCGGGCCAATCTGTTTCATCCCCTTTTAGGATTTTATTCAGATGAGTGCGTGCGAATGCTCCGGCATCCCCTTTCGTCATTCGGGACAATATGGCTTTAACTCCAGCTTCTCCTCGGAGAACTCCAATGTTCTCTTGTCGCCAAACTTGTGCCTTAGTCCACCATTCCTCGAACTTTCTTCCTCTGGTACCGTCGTATTCTCCTGGATCTGCTACGATTTTGGTGATTCTAGCACCACTTCCGCTAGAGGAAGGACCAGCCTTTACTTGTTCCTCCATCTCTTCGATGTCTTCTCGTAATTTTCTATTTGTGCGTAATATCTGTTCCATAGCCCGGCTATGTATATTGAGATACTCTTTAAGATGAATGCTTAATTGGGATAGCTCATTTTTCAATGATCCGGCAAGCGTATCTAACGCCTGAGCGAGGTGTTCGGGTAATGCCATTGTTTAGTCAGCAGCAGCAATGGTTGCGTTATCGTCGTCCCGATCTGATCTTACTAATTCGGGTACGTGCCAATCGTCTTCATTAAACCAACCTCCTCGGTATCTCCAATTATCTCTGGAGGCTTTAGTTGGGCTTACTATGCCGAAGCTTATTCCGTATGGGTTTTCTTCGGTCCTATAGGTATGGATTACAGCAAGTATTGGTGCGTTTCTTTCAACGACGAGTTTTATGATCCAGCAAAGTACGAGGGTGCAAACAAGGAATATTCCGATGAATGTGGCGAGGATGAGCTCAAACATTGAGATCATCTAGTAGTGTTGGCAGTTATGAGGGCGTTGTTGGAGACCTTTTCTGAAGATCCAACCGTCTGATGTTGTGTTGGTAGCGGGGACTACTCCAACGAATGCGGAAAAAGGTGTTCTGAAAGTCCTGCTTCGGTTTCCTATGAAGAGGATTGGGACTTGTGAATCAGTTGCGTACTTGGCAATCCACCTAATGAAGTAGATTGTGATGATGTAAAATGTCAGACTAAAAAGGAGAAGAATGACAATTAATTGCATTCAATATTTGTAAGAGCGAGGTGGGAGATTTCGTAATCTTATCCTACTTCCTCTTTCTATTCCCCTTTTTATTTCCTGCTGGTATTGCCAGCATTGCCTTTTCTTAGGTGGTGGCGGTGCTGCAGGTGCTTCTTCAAACTCGTACTCCGACCAGCCTTCCGATCTTCTTCGTCTGGGAAGGTTGAAGGTCCGACTATAGAAATCGGCCTGTACCGTCGAAGCTAAAGTGTAAAATTCCCTCTCTTCTTCTAAGGGCAGCCGATGCAGTGGTGACCGATCGGCGACGTCTATAATACTCGGACCCGGGCTGCAGTCGTTCGGGTCGGGGGTAGGAGGAAGGAGGAGGTCGGGGCTGTCTTCTTCTCTCTCTTCTTTCATAGGGGTTGATACTATAAGGGGGATGACTATGTCCTCTTCCTTCGAGTCTGTGGCTGGTGATGTACTCTCTTCACAGCCGTTCTCTGATCTCACATCTCCATTGATCATATCTCTGACGATCGAGTCCTGATGGGGGAATCCGGGTAAAGAAGCCTCTAATTCTCTTAAGAAGGCTGTTGCCGGCGAGACAGATCTGTTCCCACCGTCCGGGACCTGTGCGGCCTGTTCTTGCCTGACTCTCGGCTCTGCCCGTTGGCGACCGACGATGAAGGGACAAAGGGAGTGGTGGAACTGGGGGAAGGACACTAGCACTCGTTAGTACTGGTCCTGTAGTAGAGGGGGTCACTAGAAAGAGTAAGAGTCTAGTCTAATGAAACGGCAGAACCCGAAGGGAAACTTGAACCGGCTCTACTACAACTATCAGCTAAAATATAAGGGGGTACTAACTCGTTCTGTTGAGGAAAGAGTTGAGGTGGCGAAGTGGCTTAGTAGTCGAGTTCTGGAGAAGACCAAGAGACTAGACTCAGGGATCTACCCAGCGTCGTCCTTGGGGTTTATATACTACTACACTGTTTGTACATGTGTGTCTAACCCTAATACCTGTTTAGGTAGAATGCTATGCCTATGCAGTAGGACTACGACTAAGGTAAGAGTCCATGTTGTAGCTATCCAATAGCAATAAAGGCGTTCCACAGCCTCTAGGGCTGAGGGGAGCGGAAATGAATAACACGTTTGATACTGCGGGTAACAGATCAAATGGAAGAGAAGCCGCAGCAGCGGTAATGAACTAGGCTGTGCCATAGCCATGCACAGCATGGAAATGAAAAGAATCACGCGGTGATTAAAAGGGCGTTGGCTACACGCGGTAGAAGTTTAGATGGAACACGGTAATGACCGTGTCAAAGAATAGTCAAATGGAAATAGATCTGATCGGGAAGAAGAGCAGAAGATAAGCACGATCAGATTAGTCATGAAATGATAAGATAAGATCAAGCAAAAAATATACGCTAAGTCCGTTGCGATGAAGAGTCTACCAGCGACCGTATACGAGACGGCAAGGATCGTCACAGGAACAGTAATTAAAAGAAGTTTGATACTGTGAATGGCAGATTAAATGGAAGAGAAGCCATAGCAGCAATAATGAACTGGGCTGTGCCATAGCCATGCACAGCATGGAAATGAAAAGAATCTCAACAGAGATTAAAGAAGGGCACTGGCTAGGTGGTTAGAATATTTTAGAAGACATGGTGATTACCATGTGAAAGAATAGCCAAAAAGAAATAGATCTAATTGGAAAGAAGAGCAGAAGATAAGCACAATCAGATAAGATAAGAAAGATAAGATAAGATCAAAAGAAAAGTTCATACTAAGTTTATTAGACAAAGAGTCTACTAGAGACCACATATAAAATGGCAAGGATTGTCACACTACCCCCCTTTTAAAGATTGTTGTTCAAATGATCAAAGAGGAAACAATGAATTGGAACTTCAGTAATATTTTTAGAACATTTATGAAAAAGGAAAAGAAGCTGTTTGAAATTAATAGTGAGGGTCTGGGAGGCAGAAGGATGGACCTTGTAAAAGTCAGAAATTGCCTTTTTGATGTTGACAAGGTTGAAGCACAGCTCCCAAGTTCTTTCTGTTTCATCATATCCTTTCCAATGTATTAGATATTCCAGTCAGCATAGCCAATATCTGCTGTTCACTATGTAATCAACTTTCCATTTGTTATCTCTGTCCTTAGTGACTTTAACAGAACCTGGCCAGTTAACTAGCTGGCCCTCAAGGCATTCCTTGTAAGGTTTGATTCTAGAGATATTCACAACTGGATGAATATACATAGAGTAGGGAAGCTTCAGTTCAGCTGCATTTGTTCTGATTAATTTTATAATCATATATGGTCCAAGCCATCTTTTAGAAAGCTTCTTTGATGCATGCATTAGCTTTAAGTTTTCTATGGATAACCAGACTTGCTGGCCCACAACATAATCAGAGGGAGTGCTGCAGGATTGATCTGCATACTTCTTTTGGTGTGCTTACATAGCCTTCATGTTTTGCTTTACTTGATCAAAAGTAGCAGCCATCTCATCTGCAAATCTTACTGCAGTGGGAGCTTTGTTGGTTTTAGAGGATTCAATTCCCATGTATGGGTTATATGATCATATGATCTTAAAGGGGGTCTTCTTCATTAATGTGTGTTGCTTAGAATTAATTGAAAACTGGGCCAAGGTAAGCCAATTAACCCATTTGTCTTGCTTTTCCAAACAAAAGATTCTCAAAAACTTCTAAACTTCTTTATTAACAATCTCAGATTGGCCATCCATCTAGGAATGGAATGCCATACTGAGCTTGATTTTAATGGATAAGGCCTTGTTAATCTCAGTCATTACTTATGCAGCAAACTATGGGCCTTGATTGGAAACAATAGAAGATGGAAGACTATGATGCTTCCAAACATTATTTAAAAACAAATATGCCATATCCAGGGCACTGCATTGCTTGATGCATGGAATTAGTTCAACTTCCTTGGAGAATTGATTAATGACTGTAAGAATAGTATTGAAAGAGCAGGATTTAGAAAGATCTGTAATGAAATCAGTGGAAATGTGACTCCAAGGAATGTTAGGGGTGGTGAGTGGTATCAAGAAACCACTTGGGGGTTTATTGGTTCCTTTGAACCATTGGCACTTGTTACAATGGCTTATATAATCTTTGATAAATGTAGTGACTTCTGGCCATCAATAGAATCTGGAGATCAACTCCAATGTTTTTTCATAACCAGCATATCTGGTCATTGGGAAATCATGAAATAATCAGAGGATGTCCATCTTTATCAAAACAGAATATGATATGTATATTTGACCCTATGGATCATGCAGCAGGCCATCTTCTTCTATGAAAAAATGTTTTCTACCAAGATATTTGATATCTCCTTCTGTAAGCTTGCAAAGCTCATTGAATATAGATTTATTGAGTCATTTACCTTCATCAGAGATAAAAAGCAGAGTATCTAGCTTCATACTTCTGATCTACTCTGGTAGTATTACCAGGACTCCTTTATTGTCATTTTCTATACCAATTGTGTGATCTTCTCATTTAAAAAGCATATCAGCCTTTTTCATGGTAGCTTTTGGCTTATGAATTCATTTTAGGTTGAATCTAGATAAATATTGCACCCATTGGGCCTATTAGTGATTGAGATCTTGTTTTGTTTGATACCATTGGAGGTTCTGGTGATCATTCCAAATTTCCATAGAAAATTTAGCTCCTTCAAGATAATGTCTCCATTTCTTCAATGCACATATGACAAAGAGCATCTTCTTGTCTGAAATGAAATAATTCTGTTCTGCAGGTTGCATACTGTGAGAGGCATATGCAACAGGATGCCACTTGTCTTCTTTCTTGATTGAAAGCACAGCTTCTGTGGCATAATCTGAAGCATTTGCTTCAAAATGGAATTCACAATTTATATCTGGATATGCTAATATGGGGGCTGTTATGAACATATTCTTGAGTGTATTGAATGCTTCTTGTTGAGCTAAGTCCAATTCAAATGAGACTTCTTTCTTTAAGAGATCATTAAATGGTCTAGTCACTTATGAAAAATCAGAGATGAAGCAGCAGTAGAAGTTTGCTAATCCTAGAAAGCTTCTAACTCCTTTGACATTATGGGGAATGGGCCATTGGGTTACAGCCTCTACCTTCTTTGGATCCATAGAAATGCTGTTCTTTTCCACAATCATGCCAAGAAAATCAACTTCTATGATATGAAAGTGGCATTTGAGGGCTTTCACAAAGAGGTCATTTTCTTTTAGTCTTTGGAGAACTTCTCTTATGATTCTATCATGTTCTGCTTGGTCTTCAGTTTTTGTAAATAAAAGTAAATCATCTATGTAGACTACAACCATGTCATCCATATCAGTAAAGATTTCATTCATCATTGCTTGGAATGTGGCAGGGGAATTGCATAATCTGAAATACATTATAAGGAATTTATATGCTCCTCAGAAGCATACAAAAGTGGCCTTCCATTCATCACCTTCTTTGATGTGAATGTTGTTATATCCCTAATATAGGTCCATTTTAATGAATAATTTAGCATCTTTTAGTTTATTGACTAATTGCTATATCAGAGGCAAAGGATAATTGTTTTTGATGGTGCATTCATTAAAATATCAGTAGTCCTGTACCATTTGTTTGCCACCATTTTTTTTTGGAATAAAGAATATGGAGAAGGTTTGCAGAGATTTTAATGGACAAATATAGCCTTTTTGTAATTGTTCATCTAGAAATGCAGTGACTTCTTCTTGTTCATCTATTAAAAGAGGGATAATTCTTTCTTTGTGGGATTTAAAATCATCTTGCAATTCAATTGCATGGTCCCATAGCTTCCTTAAGGGCATTCTTTCAGAATTCTTTTTTGAAAATACCATGAGGTAATCATGACACTCTTTTGGTACTAATTCCTCTGGTGGAGTTTCTTTCAGCTGGACCCTTTTAAGCACTTTTTGAGTGTCATTGTTCATTTTCAGCAAGTGGATCCAATGGTACACCTGGTATATCTACTTACACTGTTCTTTTTGCAACATCTGTAAAAACTTGTCTGGGGTGAAATCACCTTGTTGGAGATTATGACAATGCTGGGGACATCTTGTCAATTGAACCTTTCTGGTAGTCCAATCTATTTCTGGATTGTGGCACTGTAACCACTCATATCCTAGAATAAATTCAAACTTTTCCAAATTGGTGACCTTAGCTGTCAATTTCTCATAATGACCTTTATATTTCATAACAAGTTAACAGTTATATGTTATTTTTCCAGCAGCATTAAGAATTTCATTGGCATTATATACTGAAATGGATCTTCTAAGGGGGTTTAAAGGTAGTTGAAGATGCTGGGCAGATTGCTAGTTAATGAAGACAGCATTTGCTTCAGAGTCAAGAAGGGTGGATGTTTTAGTAAAGGAAATATTTATTTTTGAGGTTATTTTGATTGGGAAAACTATATCTTTCTTTGGACTGATGGTTCTCAGGAAATGAAATTCCTTCTGACCTTCTTTTCTGATTTGAATAGTAACTCATCAAGATCTGTTTTAGACAGTCCTAGATACATGGTCATGACATCATGTCTTGTCTGTTCTTTTGATGGGATTGGAGTTGTCATACTTTGAATCTCTATCACTTCTAGAAATAAGATATTTTTTGTATGCAAATCAAGCACTGGTGTTTTGTCCCAGCTGAGCTCATCATCTAAATGAAACCCACATGATGGCAAAGGTAAATCTTCTTCTATTTCAAGTATTGAAAACAAATTATGGCTTCCTACATGCCCAGATTTAGTAGGTTGTTTTAAGCTTTTCCTGATTTGGACACTATGGTTTTGTAATCTGAGAACCAGGCTTATGCTTCATAGAAACTCATTCCTGTAACAGATTAGCCCCAGTCTCTTTCTTTCTCTTTTTCCTAGGATGGATTTTTAGGTTTAAGAGACTGTCTTCTGCTTATTTTGCAAATACTTCTAGATGCCTTCTTTGTGGGGCACCAGATGGCATGTCCTTTGTCTAAAAACTTACATTTTTCAAAAGGCTTTTTTAGCTTTGAACATTTGGCAGCAACATGAGGTCTGTCACAATTGAAGCATTTAAGGGGTCCTTGGCCTCATGAGCCTTGCCCTTTTTAAACTGCATCTATGTCCATGACATTGGGATCTTTATAGGGCCAAGAGATTCAATCTGTGGTCTCTTTTTTGATGAAGCCTAATAGTTCTTGGTGTTTACCATATTCCTTGGCTTTTTTCATGAAGCTGATGTAATCTATATACCATTTATCTCTCACAAAAAGGTATTTTACTATATCCTGATTTATGTTTTGTTCCAGGATCTGCATTACTCAATCTGCATTATAGTCTGCCTAAGATAGATAGTTTTCTAGTTTTACAAAGTATTGGATGATAGTCATCTTATTGTCTTGTTTGAGATTTTTGAGTTGGCATCTAGCCCACTCTTTTTCATTTGTTAGATGAAAATAAAGTTTGACCAACTTTTTAAACTCCAGTCAGTCTGTTGTATCTCTTTTTAAGATTTTATTTAGATGTGCCCAGGCAAAAGCTCTGGCATCTCCTTTTGTCATTTATGAGAGAATGGCTTTAACTTCAGCTTCTCCTCTCAGAACTCCTATATTCTTGTCTCTCTATACTTGAGCCCTTGTCCACCATTTCTCAAACTTCCTTCTTTTAGTACCATTATACTCTCCTGGGTCTGCAATAATTTTTGTGATTCTATGAGCACTTCCTCCTCCTGCCTTAACTTGTTCTTTCATTTGTTTTAATGATTCTCTCATCCTCATATTATCACATGCCATGCTATTAATGGCATCTTCTTTAATATTGAGATATTCTTTTAAATGAATCCCTAATTGGGACAATTCTTGTTTTGAAAATCCAGTGAGCACATCCAGTGTGCTGGCTAGATCATGAGGAAGTGATGTTATGGTTAATCAAAGCCAATAATGGTTTCATTATTGTCACATATATCTTCTTCTCTTGGCAAATGCCAATCATTATCATTAAACCAGCCTCCACAGTATTTCCAGTTATCTCTGGAGGCCTTTGTGGGGCTTATGATTCCAAAGCTTATTCCAAATGGATTTTCCTCTGTTTTGTACATGTAAACAATAGCTAGTATGGGGGTGTTTCATTCAACCACTAGCTTAATGATCCAATACAATACTCTGATGAGGACAAGAAAGATTTCTATGATTGTTGCAAGAATGATTTTAAAAATCATTTAGTAGCAGTTGCAGTCTTGCTGAAGTCCTTCTCCAAAGACCCAACTATCTGAGGTTGCTTTGATGGCAGGTACCACTCCTACAAATGTGGAGTAGGATGTGTGAAGAGTTCAGGAACAATTTCCTACAAAGAGAATCAGTACTTGTGAATTGGTGGTGTACTTAGCCAATCACTTGAGAAAGTATAGTGTGATCAGATAAAAGGTCAGATAAAAAAGAAGGCAGATGACAAATAATTGCATTTAATATTTGTATGACTTTGCTGGGATGTTTCTAAGTCTAATCCTGCTTCCTCTTTCTATTCCCCTCTTTATCTTCTGCTGATATACTCAGCATTGCCTTTTTGAAGGGGATGCTGGTGCTTTTTCAAACTCATAATTTGACCACCCTGAAAGTGATCTTTTTTGGTAGAGATTAAAGATGGTGCTATAGAAACCAGCCTGTACCATCGAAGCTATAGCATAAAATGCCCTTTCTTCTTTCAAGGGCAGTTGATGCAGTGATGACTGACCTTTGTCTACAATACTTGGTCTGGGGCTATAGTTGTTTGGATCTAGGGTAGGCAGTAGAAGAAGGTTAGGGCTGTCTTCATTGTGCTCTAACTTCATAGGGATTGATTAAATAAGGGGGATGACTATGTCCTCTTTCTTCATGTCAGTGATCAGTGATGTACTATTTTTGAAGCCAATTTCTAATCTCAGCCCTCCTTTGATCATATCTCTCATGATCAAGTTCTGATGGAGTAGGGTGCCTAAAGAACACTCTAACACTCTTAAAAAGGCTTTGGCAGATAAGATTGATCTGTCTTCACCCTTTGGATTCTCTGTGGCCTCTTTTTATCCTTCTCTCAGCAATCCTTAGGAAGTTCTAATAATGAAGAGATGAAGGGAGTGGTGGAACTGGATGGGCACTAGTTTTGATTAGTACCTGTGGTCCTATAGTAGATGGGGTCATTAGAAAAGAGTCTAGTCTAATGAAACAACAACAACTTGTAAAAGACTAGATCTTTTACAACTATTTTAGCAAAAGCAAATAATAATGTACTAACTCATTCTGTTAAGGAAAGAGTTGAGGAGATCTTAAGTAGTCAAGTTATTGATAGAAACCAAGAGACTAGACTGGGGATCTATCCAGTGTTGTCCTTGGAGTATATATACTACTATACTATTTGTACATGTATTGCTAATCCTATTACCAGATTGGGTATTGCTCATATCAGAGTCCATTGCTATGTCTAGCCATTCAATAGCAATAAAAGTATACCATAGCCTTTAGGGCTAAGAGAAACAGTAATTAAAAGAAGTTTGATATTGTGGATGGCAGATCAAATGGAAGAGAAGCTGCAGCAGTGGTAATGAACTGGGCTGTGTCATAGCCATATATAGCATAGAAATGAAAAGAATTTCAATGGAGATTAAAGAAGGATACTGGCTAAGTGGTTAGAATATTTTAGAAGACATGGTGATTACCATATGAAAGAATAGCCAAAAGGGAATAGATCTGATTAGAAAGAAGAGCAGAAGATAAGCACAATCAGATAAGATGAGAAAGATAAGATAAGATTAAAGAAAAAGTTCACACTAAGTCCATTAGATAAAGAGTCTACTAGAGACCACATATGAGACAGCAAGGATCATCACACTAGCTGCAATCAAGGACTGGCAACCCCCTCAAATGGTCAAAAGAGTTCAAATTTTTTTAGGATTTGCAAACTTTTATAGGAAATTCATTTCCAATTTCTCCAACATCATAGCCCTGCTTATGCTTCTCATCTGAAAAATAAAAAATTGAAAATGGACCCCCTCTCAACAGATAGTCTTCAAATCCCTCAAGCAAGCCTTTGTTACAGTTCTCTATATTCACCGTCACATTTTCCTTCTTAGTTTTCTTATCCCCCAGTACGCTCCACCTTTCTTCTTCCATTATGTTGAACGGTACTTCATTCTGGTAATATCGTCACGTTCCGCAGCACTCCTCGCTTTGTAATCTTCATTCTCCTTTACCGTTGATTTGGGACGCTCTTATCTCTCCGCAGTCGTCTCTCTCACGACGGCTTAGTATCCCCATCTTCCATAACCTTCTTAGCGCTTCCAGTTGCATTCCTTATAAACTCCAGTCTTGTATCTTAGACTACATTCTTGGTCTATGCAATTACACGTAGTCTTGAGTCTGCTGCAACACCTGCACCGTGTCCTTCGTCCCCAAGCACCTCTGAACTTCCAAGTCCTTAGTCCACCCCAAGCACCCCTCGTCTCTCCGGTAGCAGACTCTGGCTACTCGCGTAACAAAAGACCAAGAATATCCCTATGTCCCTCTTATCTAAGAGTTGGACGCACCCCACTAAGTCACCATAGCCCACAGACCCTCTCGTCGATTCTCCAGATCCTTCAGCGCACACTCTGACTCTGAATCAGAGTCCACACCCCCAGCATTCCCAGCCATTAGACCCAGGCGACTCCCTGGTGTACCCTCAGTCACCCCCACCGGAACCCCATCGCACCCAGGCCCCAGCACCCCCGTAGCACCCCCATGTCCATTGACTCCACTGTTCCCCACTCGTACCCCATCCCCAGTCACCCCCATGTCCACCCACAGTACCGAGCTTAAAGCCGCTCTTTCTGCTGACTTCTCTGGCGAACAAGATGACGCCACCCAATGGATTAAGGCCATGAAGGCCTACTTCTCCATTAACACAGCTCTCTATAATAGTGATGAGACCAAGATCATGACCACCTTGAACAAGCTTAGTAAGAGATGAGCCGTCCCCTTCTCTGAGCTATGGTACAATAAACTCTCTGATCCCAACACCACTGCCTCCAAGAAAACCTTCGATAAGTTTGTGGAGAACTTTGAAGGAACCTTCTTCCCCTTTGATACCAAAGCCACTGCTCGCCTCGCCTTGTCCAAACTTGTCCAGAAGTCTTTCCGCAAGCCTAGTGGAGAGATTGACGACGGGTTTCAAAAATACATCACCGAGTTTCAGAACTTAGCCACCTGAGCTGGAATCACCGACCACGCCATGCTCATAGACACCTTCTCCCTGAGGATAGATCAACGGATCACAATCATGGTCCTCTCGATGGACAAAGTCCCCACCAAAGTCAGAGATTGGCTGGACAAAGCCAAAGTTTTCCACACACAGATTGCCCGCATTGAGGCCTTGAAAAAGGGGAAACCGACCCCTTCCCTCCCTAGAACCCCCAGAGATCCAAACGCCATGGACATCGACGCCGTTCGAATTTCCAAGTTGACCCCCCAGGAACGAGCCAAATGTGACAGAGAAGGACGCTGTTTCCATTGCCGACGAACTGGCCACAACACCACTCAATGTCGCTCGTACCCCCGCAACCCCCCCAACCAGACCATAGCAACCGCATCCACTGTCGCCCCTCCTGTTCCATCCTATCCCCCTATCGTCACCCCTCCTCAGGCTCCCACTCTCTCCACATTACAGACGTTCGTTCATCAGCTCCAAACCCAGGGAAATACCGAGGACCAGATCCTCCAGGTTCTTTAGGCATGCTATGAAGATTCCCCAGATGAACAACTTCCCGCCACGTCTTTTTAGAAGGAGAGGGTGTGTCAACGTCTCCCTCCCATGTATTTGTAGGACTACCTAGTTACCACACAATCCGAATCCCCATTCGCCTTAGAGTGCAGTCCGAAACCGTTGAAACCATTGCTCTCATTGACAGTGGAGCCACAGGAAACTTTATAGACAAATCCCTCGTTCCTCCCCTAAAGCTAGGAGTATGAGCCCTCTCAGAACCAATCAAGGCCTGGAACGTGGACGGGATGGAAAACCACCACAGGACCATCAGGACCAAGCTCAAAGCAAAACTCCTCCATGAAGATTTCGTGGAAAAAGTGGATTTACTCGTACTAGGACTCGGCAAGAAGCAGGTGATCCTTGGGATGCCTTGGCTGCGGAAGTGGAACCCCCAGGTTGACTGGAGGACTAAATCCCTTCTGCTCCCACAGGATCACCTCGAAGAGAGCCTCAACAAGATCACGATTTCCACCCAACTCGCTCAGGACAACCTCTCCCAGACTGTTGTCTTGCCTGATTGGTGCAAAGAATATGAAGACATATTTTCTGAAACCACATTCAATGCATTACCTCCTCATCGCCCCTATGATCACACCATTGACTTAAAACCTTCATTTCTCCCAAAGATAGCTAAGGTCTACCCACTGAACCCCAAGGAAAAGGATGCCTGCAAAGCCTTCATTGACGAAAATCTCAAAACCGGCCGAATCCTCCCCTCGAAATCCCCTCAAGCCTCCCCCTTCTTCTTTGTTCCCAAGAAGGACAACACCCTACGCCCCTGCCAGGATTATTGTTACCTCAACTCACATACCATTCGCAATGCCTATCCCCTACCCCTCATATCAGACCTAGTTGACAACATGAAGGAGTCCACCCTCTTCACCAAGTTAGACATAAGGTGGGGATACAACAACATACGCATCCGGGAAAAGGACCAATGGAAGGCAGCCTTTATCACTCCTCTGGGACTCTATGAACCAACGGTCATGTTTTTCAGATTCTATAATGCCCCACCTACCTTTCAAGCTTTCATGAATCATATCTTCGCAGATCTTTTGGCGGAGGGGTGGCTCAAGATATACATGGACGACATAGGCATTCACACCAAGGACAACCTGGAGGTTCATCACCAACACACCAAATTAGTCTTTGAAAGATTCTGAAAGCACCAACTCTCTTTGAAACTATCGAAATGCTCGTTTGACACCCCCACCATGGAATATCTAGGAATGATCATAGGACAAGGAAAGCTCCAGATGGATCCGGTCAAGCTCAATGCTATAAAGGAATGGCAACCCCCATCCTCGATCAAAGGAATCCACAGTTTTCTCGGATTCGCTAATTTCTATCAGAAATTTATCCCTAACTTCTCCAACATCGTATCCCCCCTCACTCTCCTCACTAGAAAGGACGAACCCTGGAAGTGGACTCCCCAGCAACAGACCGCCTTTGAAACCCTTAAGGAAGCCTTCATCTCC
>JBBPUB010000317.1:0-18000 GCA_038094415.1 Xerocomus alliaceus | reverse complement strand
GGTAAACAATCATGCAAACATCTAGCAAGTTAGTGAAGATGGTATTAATGAACTGCTGGAAAGCTACTGGAGCATTGGTAAGTCTGAATGACATCACTAGCCACTTGTATGAGCCATAGCAAGTCCAGAATGAAGTTTTCCATTTGTCACCCCCAGCAATATGGACCAGGTGGTATGCATGCCAGAGGTCAAGCTTGGTGTAAATCTTCACACAGCTTGGAGCATCTAGGAGGTCAGAGATGTGAGGAAGGGGGTAGCAGTCTTTCTTCATAATCTTGTTGAGTCCTCAGAAGTTAATGCAGAGATGGAGTAAACCATCTTTCTTATGGACAAATAGGACCAGAGCAGCATGGGTGAAGGATGAGGGGCAGATGAACCCATTGACTAGGTGTTCATTGAGAAATGTCTGAAGTGCCTCAAGCTTAGAGGCAGAGAGGGAGTAGGTGGTGCCCAGTGGAGGGGATGTGTCATCTTCCAGATCAATCTTAAGGTCATGTTTGCAGTGTGGGGCAAGGGTAGAGGCCTTGCTCTTGCTGAACACATCTGCAAAGTCATGGTAGTTTAAAGGGACTTTGAAAAAATCAACTGGGTCTGGAGTAGTGGAAGATGCTTGGAGTTTAGTATCCTTTGGGTGGAGTTGCAGGCTAAATTGTACAGAGCCCTGGAGGTGACAGGCCAACACAAATGCAGGTGTGTTGATCAGTGCAATGGGTGGAGCCTTGCAATCACAGAAACACAGAATATCAAGGGGTGCAGAGTCAGCCAGGGGACATGGGTCCAAAGGCTGCAGAGTTAAGCTTAGGATTGCTGGCATGGTCTGTTCAGGTGTATAGAACAAGATACTGCTTGAAACCCAATCAATCAATGGATTGCAGTGGGCAAGCCAGTTATGTCCTAATACAAGGAAACAAGATTCATTCAACAGAGTAATGTAGAATGTTGTTGGAGTGATATTGTTACAGTTCTCTATATTCACCGTCACATTTTCCTCCTTAGTTTCCTTACTCCCCAATACGCCCCACCTTTCTTTTTCCATTATGTTGAACAGTACTTCATTCTGGTAATTTTGTCACGTTCCGCAGCACTCCTCGCTTTGTAATCTTTATCTCCTTTACCGTTGATTTGGGACGCTCTTATCTCTCCGCAGCCGCCTCTCTCACGACAGCTTAGTATCCCCACCTTCCATAACCTTCTTAGCGCTTCCATTTGCATTCCTTATAAACCCAGGTCTTGTATCTTAGACTACATTCTTGGTCTACGCAATTATACGTAGTCTTGAGTCCGCTGCAACACCTGCACCGTGTCCTTCGTCCCAAAGCACCTCTGAACTTCCAAGTCCTTAGTCCACCCCAGGCCCTTCTCGTCTCTCCAGTAGCAGACTCTGGCTACTCGTGTAACAAAAGACCAAGAATATCCCTACGTCCCTCTTATCTAAGAGTTGGATGCACTCCACTAAGTCACCATAGCCCACAGACCCTCTCGTCAATTCTCCAGATCCTTCAGCGCACACTCTGACTCTGAATCAGAATCCACACCCCCAGCATCCCCAGCCATTAGACTCAGGTGACTCCCTGGTGTATCCTCAGTCACCCCCACCAGAATCCCATCGCACCCAGGCCCTAGCACCCCCGTAGTACCCCCACGTCCCTTGACTCCACCGCTCCCCCCTCGTACCCCACCCCCAGTCACCCCCATGTCCACCCACAGTACCGAGCTTAAAGCTGCTCTTCCTGCTGACTTCTCTGGCGAACAAGATGACGCCACCCGATGGATTAAGGCCATGAAGGCCTACTTCTCCATTAATGCAGCTCTCTACAATAGCGATGAGACCAAGATCATGACCACCTTGAACAAGCTTAGCAAAGGGTGAGCCATCCCCTTCTCTGAGCTATGGTACGATAAACTCTCTGATCCCAACACCGCTGCCTCCAAGAAAACCTTCGATAAGTTTGTGGAGAACTTTGAAGGAACCTTCTTCCCCTTTGATACCAAAGCCACCGCTCACCTCGCCTTGTCCAAACTCATCCAGAAGTCTTTCCGCAAGCCTAGCGGAGAGATTGATGACGGGTTTCAGAAATACATCACCGAGTTTCAGAACTTAACCACCTGAGCTGGAGTCACCAACCATGCCATGCTCATAGACACCTTCTCCCTAGGGATAGATCAACGGATTGCAATTATGGTCCTCTCCATGGACAAAGTCCCCACCAAAATCGGAGATTGGCTGGACAAAGCCAAAGTTTTCCACACACAGATTGCCCGCATTGAGGCCTTGAAAAAGGGGAAACCTACCCCTTCCCTCCCTAGAACCCCCAGAGATCCAAACGCCATGGACATCGACACCGTTCGAATTTCCAAGTTGACCCCCCAGGAACGAGCCAAATGCGTCAGAGAAGGACGCTGTTTCCATTGCCGACAAACTGGCCACAACGCCACTCAATGTCGCTCGTACCCCCACAACCCCCCCAACCAAACCATAGCAACCGCATCCACTGTTGCCCCTCCCGTTCCATCCTATCCCCCTATCGTCACCCCTCCTCAGGCTCCCACTCTCTCCACATTACAGACGTTCATTCATCAGCTCCAAACCCAGGGAAAGACCGAGGACGAGATCCTCCAGGTTCTTCAGGCATGCTATGAAGATTCCCCGGATGAACAACTTCCCGCCACGTCTTTTTAAAAGGAGAGGGTGTGTCAACGTCTCCCTCCCATGTATTCGTAGGACTACCTAGTTACTGCACAATCCGAATCCCCATTCGCCTTAGAGTGCAGTCCGAAACTGTTGAAACCATTGCTCTCATCGACAGCGGAGCCACAGGAAACTTTATAGACAAATCCCTCATTCCTCCCCTAAAGCTAGGAGTACGAGCCCTCTCAGAACCAATCAAGGCCTGGAACGTGGACGGGATGGAAAACCACCACGGGACCATCAGAACCAAGCTCAAAGTGGAACTCCTCCATGAAGATTTTACGGAAAGAGTGGATTTACTCATACTGGGACTCAGCAAGAAGCAGGTGATCCTTGGGATGCCTTGGCTGCAGAAGTGGAACCCCCAGGTTGACTGGAGGACTAAAACCCTTCTGCTCCCACAGAATCACCTCGAAGAGAGCCTCAATAAGATCACAATTTCTACCCAACTCGCTCAGGACAACCTCTCCCAGACCGTTGTCTTGCCTGATTGGTGCAAAGAATACGAAGACGTATTCTCTGAAACCACATTCAATGCATTACCTCCTCATCGCCCCTATGATTACACCATTGACTTAAAACCCTCATTTCTCCCAAAGATAGCTAAGGTCTACCCACTGAACCCCAAGGAAAAGGATGCCTGTAAAGCCTTCATCGACAAAAATCTCAAAACCGGCCAAATCCTCCCCTCAAAGTCCCCCCAAGCCTCTCCCTTCTTCTTTGTTCCCAAGAAGGACAACACCCTATGCCCCTGCCAGGATTATCATTACCTCAACTCACATACCATTCACAATGCCTATCCCCTACCCCTCATATCAGACCTAGTTGACGACATGAAGGAGTCCACCCTTTTCACCAAGTTAGACATAAGATGGGGATACAACAACATACGCATCCAGGAAAAGGACCAATGGAAGGCAGCCTTTATCACTCCTCTGGGACTCTACGAACCAACAGTCATGTTTTTCGGATTCTGTAATGCCCCACCTACCTTTCAAGCTTTCATGAATCACATCTTCGCAGATCTTTTGGCGGAAGGGTGGCTCAAGATATACATGGACGACATAGGCATTCACACCAAGGACGACCTGGAGGTTCATCACCAACGCATCAAATTAGTCTTTGAAAGACTCTGGAAGCACCAACTCTCTTTGAAACTGTCGAAATGCTCATTCGACACCCCCACCATGGAATATCTAGGAATGATCATAGGACAAGGAAAACTCCAGATGGATCCGGTCAAGCTCAGTGCAATAAAGGAATGGCAACCCCCATCCTCGGTCAAAGGAATCCGCAGTTTTCTCGGATTCGCTAACTTCTATTGGAAATTTATCCCTGACTTCTCCAACATCGTATCCCCCCTCACTCTTCTCACTAGAAAGGACGAACCCTGGAAGTGGACTCCCCAGCAACAGACCACCTTCGAAACCCTTAAGGAAGCCTTCATCTCCGCACCCGTACTACAGCTCCCTGACCCCAGTAAACCCTTCTCAGTAATGACGGACGCCTCCCTACTTGCAGCCGGAGCAGTTCTGCTCCAAAAAGATGTGAACAGAGACAATCACCCATGCACCTACTTCTCCAAGACATTTTCCTCTGCAGAACGAAACTACGACATCTATGACAGAGAATTATTGGCAGTCATCTTAGCCTTGGAAGAATGGAAGCAATACCTCTCCGGCTCTTCCCATCCTGTCACCATCATCACTGATCACAAGAACTTGTCATATATTCGTGATCCCAGAAAACTCTCCAGACGCCAAGCACATTGGTCACTTTTCTTACAGGATTTCGATCTGGTTTGGCAGGTCACCCCCGGAGCCAAGATGGGTCCAGCGGATGCTCTATCCCGACGATCCCCCCTAGATACCTCTATGGACAACATCGACTCACCCATAATTAGAGAACCCACTATCATCCAAGCCCTCGACATTGCACTGTTACAAAAGATTAAGTCCTCCTCTACCAACGACCCCTTGGTTCTCAAAGCGCTTAAAGCGACACAATTAGGCTCCCCATTGTTCCCCAGATCAGCTGTATCGGACTGGAAATTCGATAATGGCCACCTTTTTTACAAAGACAGACTATACGTTCCCCCGGAGCACAGATCCTCCCTACTTCATGCATTCCATTCTGCACCGACCACTGGACATGCAGGACAGTTCCGCACCAAGGCCCTCCTCGAACGAGACTTTTGGTGGCCAGGCCTCGCCACCTTTGTCAAAAACTTTGTCAGCGGATGCCCCACTTGCCAAACGTCCAAGACCAACACCCATCCCACCATTCCACCTCTATCACCATCCCCTCCACTGTCACCCTTCCATTCAAGCAACTATCTGTCGACCTTATAACTGACTTACCTCCTTCTGAAGGATTCGATTCCATCATGGTCGTGGTCGACCATGGGCTTATGAAGGGGGTAATTCTCGTCCCTTGTCATAAAACTGTTGACACCCTGGGAATCGCCCGCCTATTCCATGACAGTGTGTTCAAACGGTTCGGAATACAGGACTCCATCATCTCTGATCGGGGACCACAATTTGCCTCGGCCTTAGCACGAGAGTTAGGCCGACTACTCCACTATGATGTCAAACTATCCACTGCATATCATCCTCAGACGAATGGCCAGACTGAGAGAACAAATCAAGAGCTTGAGACATATCTTAGGATCTTCTGCGGAAACAACCCCCATGAGTGGCCAAATTCCTCACTACCGCTGAGTTCCAACACAATTCCTATCCCCACTCATCCACTCAGAAATCCCCATTCAGCCTCATGATGGGATACGAGCCCAGAGCGTTCCCCACTCTCACCAAGACCTTCATTCCTGCACTCTCTATCAGGATGGACGCTTTGGCCAAAGCAAGGGATGAGGCTCAAGTGGCACATAGTTCAGCTTGCCTAGCGATGAAACAACATCAAACAATTAAGTTTACCCCCTGGAAGGTCGGAGATCGGATATGGCTGGAAGCTACTCATCTCCGCATCCCATTCCCATCCAGGAAGCTAGCTCCCAAGCAGGTGGGACCATTCAAAATTGTCCAAGTCCTCTCCCCTCTGGTTTATCGCCTCAAACTCCCCAAGACGTGGAGAGTTCACAATACATTCCATGCCTCCCTCTTATCCCCATTCAGACAAACCTCCACTCATGGCACGCCATTCCTAGAACCTCCACCTGAGGTCATTGATGACGAAGAAGAATACGAAGTCGAAGCCATTCTAAACCATAAGGGAACCCCTGGTCGCTATCGCTACTTCATCAAATGGAAGGGTTATGCCCCTTCGGAGAACACCTGGGAACCCGAAAGTAATCTCCACCACACAGCCTCCATTTTGACAGATTATAAATGCCTCCATCGACTGCGGTAACCAGGGACTCTCATGGAACACCTCAACATCCAACTGATCATTTCCATTCTCCTTCTCTGCCTCATCCTCATCACCACAGTTGCTGTCACCATATATTGGGCAGCAACGTTCCCTCTTCACCCTCATTAGATGCCCATCGACCTAGACATTTTAACTGCCTGCGACCATGCTTTCTTCTTCCTCATCTTTCTCCTCGTCACTGTCTGGGTATGCACAACTCAGATCGTCGCAAGTACAGCCTACATTCTTGCCCACCTCCGCCACCTTCATCCTCTACAGCGCCATCCTCGCGGACCCCCAGCTCCTCCACGCAATAGAGGTCCTCCCACTATACCAAGAAGACAAAATCACACAGGAGCTGGTTAGATTGTTTCATGAGGCGGCTCGTGTTCAGTACTATCATCACCGCTGCATTCCTTCTGATACCCCTCCCATGGCTGGAATTCCTCTACGTTTAGCTATCAACAAACTTCCTGAAAGAATTCTCTCCGTTCTCCATCTATTTGGTTTTGATATGTATGTTTCTATGATTCCCTCCGAGTTAATTTTCCCTACCTTCAGACGTATATACCTCTCCCTTTCCCTGCAGGAACGTGACCATTACCTGGAATCTATTTCTGCTATGTCGAATACTCCTCTTCCTTCTTCTACTTCCCCATCTCCCCCTACCACTGCCCTGGCTTCCCCAGCCCCACTCCATGTCCCTTTGGCAGAGCGACTCTCTACACCTCCACCTCCATCATCCCCCATCTCCACCGCTACAACCTCCGTCTTCCTGGATTCTGAAGGACCAACAGGCATCACTACCTTTGAACTAGATCAAGGAGTCATCGTAGCTAATCGGGAGTTCTTACTTACTCTCCCTAACGGCCAACGGGTACTATCCTCCCCACATCGAGTACTCCAACCTGCCACTAGACCCCTTCCTGCCTCCTCCACCACTACTTGCTTTCTATGCGGAGGTAGGGGTCATTATCGAGCAGACTGTCCCCAGTACAGATGTCCTACCTGTAACCAACTCGCTCCTGGTCACAACATTCGCGATTGCCTTCGCACCCAATGCTCCTTTTGCTCACGATGGGGGCACGGTCCTCGCTTCTGCCCTCAGAGAGTCTGCGCCACTTGTGATGCTCCTGGACACGTCCGAGACGATTGTCTGTTTGAACATTATTCCATACCTCAGGCATCCGCAATCTTTGGAGGCCCCTCTCGGGGTTAGGATATTGGAAGTGGGACTTCCAGTGTACGAAAGGGGTATTGTTACAGTTCTCTATATTCACCGTCACATTTTCCTCCTTAGTTTCCTTACTCCCCAATACGCCCCACCTTTCTTTTTCCATTATGTTGAATGGTACTTCATTCTGGTAATTTTGTCACGTTCCGCAGCACTCCTCGCTTTGTAATCTTTATCTCCTTTACCGTTGATTTGGGATGCTCTTATCTCTCTGCAGCTGCCTCTCTCATGACGGCTTAGTATCCCCACCTTCCATAACCTTCTTAGCGCTTCCATTTGCATTCCTTATAAACCCAGGTCTTGTATCTTAGACTACATTCTTGGTCTACGCAATTATACGTAGTCTTGAGTCCGCTGCAACACCTGCACCGTGTCCTTCGTCCCAAAGCACCTCTGAACTTCCAAGTCCTTAGTCCACCCCAGGCCCTTCTCGTCTCTCCGGTAGCAGACTCTGGCTACTCGCGTAACAGATATCACCAGTTTCAAAGTGGATAGAGAGATTAAGAGCTTGAGTGATGAGGAAGTTGGAAGTTCCATTGAATAGCCAGAGTTTGAGCAGAGGAATGGAGTACAGGGAAAGTCCATGATTATTAATGAAGGTAGTGTCTATAAAACAGTCAGAGGAGCCAAAATCTACAAGTGCAGAAAAGAACAGAATATCATATGAAAGTATTGAGACAGATGGCATAAGGAAATAGGGGTCTGAGAAAGCAGATGCATTGAGTCAGACCTCTTTTGATGCATGGGCAGAGTCAATGCAACCTCAAGTCCATGTGGAGTCTACAAGGTTGCAGACTATTTTTTCACCTTCATGTTAGAGGCCTCTAGTTTATCTTCTGGAGTTGCAGTTGTAGCCACATGGGCCTTGGAAGCCCAGGATGATGACTTCAGGCATTTCTTTGCCTTGTGACCAGCTTGGCCACAAAACATACACAATTTGTTGTCAAAGTGGCACTTTCACTCAGCTATGATGAGTTTGCCATCTTTACCTAGTTTAGATGACAGGTCTGGGTTGGAGGGTGTGAAGGATCCAGAGTTGGAATTACTTTCAGAGTTGGGGGTTGAGAAGCCCTTGGTAGAACTTCTAGGCTAATTTTCAGAGATGGTGGCAGGTGGAGTTGTAAAGGTGGGGGCCTTGGAATTGTTGTTTCTAGAGTTGAATCCAGAAGTCTTATTGGCCCAGGATATTTCTTCTCAATGTTCCCAGTAGTGGTGGTCAATTTATTGCACCATTGTGCAGAGGTCATGGAGGTTGCTTGGCTTGCCAAGCTAAGACAACTCATCTTTGATTCTATTGGAGAGCCCATTGTAGAAACTTCAATGGAGCACTCCAGAGCCCCACTCCTGGACTTGGCTCACCAGTCAGTTCCAATGGACTACATAGTTTAATATGTGCTAGGTATCCTTCATTCAGAGTTGCTTGAGTTGAGCCTCCACATCACCAATAGAGTTGTAAGGACCAAAATTGGACTGGAGCTCATAGAGGAATACCTCCTAGCTGTTCATCCAGAGTGGACAATGCTCCAAAGGTTCACTGCTGAGGAGGTCTGGCTCAAAGTATTCTAGCACAACTCCTTTGAGATAGGATTGCACAAAGGTGACCTTGGAATGATCATGGCAAAAGGACTTTGGGTTTGTCTAGAAGTTCAGTTCACACTAAACTATGAATGACTGGAGTTTCCAGGAATCCAGCCCATCAAATGGATCTGGCTTCCAGATCTTGGTTTTGGGGGTGTCTGAGGAGTTGTGCCAGAGTGCATTCTAGGTCATGTCCTAAATTGCATCAGCAAGTTGGGTGAACAGCTTAAAGATCAGAGGTACCTTGTTTGGCTGGGGTTTGTCATCATTATCATTATTGGAGGGATCATCCAGATCAGAGGGATTGGATGGTGGTGGTCCTTTATCATTGTTATTTCCTGGAGACAAAGATGCAGGCTTGTAGAGTCTATCATCGAGTTCAGGACCATTCTGGAGTTCATGAATCTGGGAGAAAGTGAGAACCATCTTAGAAAGAGTGGTGAGAGAAAAGTCAAAGGGACCAGAAGGGGCAATGTAATGGCAGGGTGCTGTGGAAATAGACAAAAGTGCTACTGGTCTAGCACTGAAACTATGGAAATCACCAGGGATGGTACAGGAGGAGCCAAAGACTGACTTGAGATGTTGGCAGGGAGTCTGAGTGCAAGACATAGGTATGAAGAGGGGTTGCAAGTACAAGAGTTGAGTTTGAATATACTGTTAAGTCTGGTTCCTCCAGACAAGTCCAACAAGGTCTGGAGCAGAGTTGTTACAGTTTTGTTCCTTTATCGTTTCATCTTTCTCCTTAGCCTCACCATTCCTCAATACCATCCACCGTTCTTCTTCATGTATGTAGAACATTACTTCATCCTGGTGGTGATCCCACATTCCGCAGCGCTTCTTTCTTTGTAATCCTTTTACCTTTACTTCGGGATGCTTATCTCTCCACAGCTGCTTCTCTCATAGCAGCTTGGTATCTCCATCTTCCCTCATATTCCATACATTTCCATCGTTAGCCTTTATATTCAGCACCCTGTATTGTAGTCTACATTCTTGGTCTATGCAATAATACATAACCTTGAGTCTGCTGCAGCCCCTGCACCATGTCCCTCTAGTTCCTCACACCTTCGAGTTCTCCAGCACCCAGTCCATCCTTGCATCCATCATCTCCGGTAGCAGACTCAGGCTACTCATGTAACAAAAGACCAAGAATCTCCCTATATCCCTTTTATCTAAGAGTTGGACGCACCCCACTAAATCACCATAGCTCATAGACCCTCCCATTGAATCTCTAGATCTATCAGTGCCCACTCTGACTCTGGATCAGAGTCCACACCCCCAGCATCCCCAGCCATCAGACCCAGGCAATTCCCTGACTTGCCCTTCACTACCCCCACAGGAACCCCACCATACCCAGGCTCTAGCACCCCCTTAGCACCCCCATGTCCATTAACTCCATTGTTCCCCACTCGCACCCTGTTCCCAGTCACCCCCATGTCCACTCACAACACTGAGCTTAAGGCAGCCCTCCCTACCAACTTCTCTGGCAAACAGGATGATGCCACTCGTTGGATCAAGGCCATGAAGGCCTACTTCTCCATCAATGCAGCCCTCTATACCAGTGATGAAACCAAGATCATGACCATCCTGAACAAGCTCAGCAAGGGCAGAGCCATCCCCTTCTCTGAGCTGTGGTATGATAAACTTACAGACCCTAATACTGCTGCTACAGAGAAAACCTTTGACAAGTTTGTAGAGAACTTTGAAGGAACGTTTTTCCCCTTTGACACCAAAGCCACTGCTTGCCTTGCTCTGTCAAAACTTGTCCAGAAATCTTTCCACAAGCCAAGTGGAGAGATAGACGATGGTTTCCAGAAGTATATCATGGAGTTCCAGAACCTAGCTACCCAAGCTGGAATCACCGACCATGCCATGCTCATAGATGCCTTCTCTCTAGGCATAGATCAGAGGATCACCATCATGGTCCTCTCCATGGACAAAGTCCCTGTCCTCATTGTGGATTGGCTGGACAAAGCCAAAGTTTTCCACATACAGATTGCCCGCATCAAAGCCTTGAAAAAGGGAAAGCCTACCCCTTCCCTTCCTAGAACCTCCAGAGATCCAAATGTCATGGACGTTAACACCGTTCAACTCACCAAGTTAACACCCCAGGAGCAAGCCAAGTGCATCTGAGAAGAACGCTGTTTCCATTGCCGATGCACAGGCCATAATGCCACCCAATGTTGCTCACACCCTTGCAATTTCCCTAGCCAAACCATAGCAACCACCCTCACCACTGCCCCACCCACTCCATCCAGTTCCACCATCGCAACTCCAATCCCCTCCTGAGCCCCCACTCTCTCCACATTGCAGACGTTCATTCACCAACTCCAGACTCAGGGGAAGACTGAGGACAAGATCCTCCAAGTCCTCCAGGCATGTTATGAAGATTCCCCTGATGAACAACTCCCTGCAATGTCTTTTTAGAAGGAGAGGGTGTGTCAATGTCTCCCTCCCATGTATTAGTAGAACTGTCTAGTTACCACACAATTCAAATCCCCATTTGCCTCAAAGTGTAGTCTGAAACCATTGAAACCATTGTGCTCATTGATAGCGGAGCCACAGGAAACTTCATTGATAAATCCCTGGTCCCTCACCTGAGGCTAGGAGTATGAGCCCTCTCTGAGCCCATCAAAGCTTGGAACGTTGATGGGACAGAAAATCACCACAGAACCATCAGAGCAAAGCTCAAGGCAGAGCTTACACATGAAGACTTCTCAGACGACATCAATTTACTTATCTTGGGACTTGGCAAGAAGCAGGTGATCCTTGGGATGCCTTGGCTGCAGAAGTGGAACCCCCAGGTTGACTGGAGGACAAAATCCCTTCTGCTCCCACAGGATCACCTCGAAGAGAGTCTCAACAAGATCACAATTTCTACCCAGCTTGCCCAGGATAACCTTCCCCAGACTACCATTTTACCCAGTTGGTGCACAGAATATAAAGATGTATTCTTGGAAACCATGTTCAATGCATTACCCCCTCATCATCTCTATGACCACACCATTGACCTGAAACCCTCGTTCCTCCCAAAGATTGCCAAAGTATACCCATTGAACCCCAAGAAAACAGATGCATGTAAAACCTTCATTGACGAAAACCTCAAGATGGGCCACATCCTCCCCTCGAAATCTCCCCAAGCCTCCCCATTCTTTTTTGTTTCCAAGAAGGATGGCACACTATGCCCTTACCAAGATTACCAGTACCTCAACTCCCATATGATTTGTAATGCCTATTCCCTACCCCTCATATCTGATCTAGTTGATGACATGAAAGAGTCCACCATCTTCACTAAGCTGGACATATGCTGGGGATATAACAACATACACATCCAAAAGGAGGACCAATGGAAAGCAGCATTTATCACTCCCCTTGGGCTCTACGAACCAACAGTCATGTTCTTCGGGTTCTGTAATGCTCCACCCACATTTCAGGCCTTCATGAACCACATCTTCATCAATCTCCTGGCAGAAGAATGGCTTAAGATCTATATGGATGACATAGGCATTCATACTAAGGATGATCTAGAAGTTCATCACCAGCACACCAAACAGATCTTTGAATGCCTCCAGAAACACCAGCTGTCCCTGAAGCTGTCAAAGTGTTCATTCAATACCCCCACCATGGAATATCTTGGAATGATCATTGGGCAAGGGAAGCTCCAGATGGACCCAGTCAAACTCAGCGCCATAAGAGAATGGCAACCCCCATCCTTAGTCAAAGGAATCTGTAGCTTGCTTGGATTTGCCAATTTCTATTGAAAATTCATCCCCAACTTCTCCAACATCATATCTCCACTTACTTTCCTTACCTGGAAAGACGAACCCTGGAAGTGGACCCCCCAGCAGCAGAGCGCATTCAAAACCCTCAAAGAGGCATTCATCTCTGCACCTGTCCTGATGCTCCCAGACTCCAGTAAACCATTCTCCATAATGATGAACACCTCTCTTCTTGCAGCAGGAGTAGTCTTACTCCAAAAAGATATAAATGGAGACGATCACCCTTGCGCCTACTTCTCCAAGACATTCTCCTCTGCCAAATGAAACTACAACATCTACAACAGAGAGTTACTTGCTGTCATCCTTGCTCTGGAAGAGTGGAGACAATACCTTTCTGGCTCCTCCCATCCTATCACCATCATCACCAATCATAAAAATCTATCTTACATTCATGATCCTCAGAAACTCTCTAGATGCCAAGCACGTTGGTCCCTATTTCTACAGGATTATGATTTGGTTTGGCAGGTTACTCCTGGAACCAAGATGGGTCCAGTGGATGCCCTATCTCAACGATCCTCTCTTGACACCTCCTCTAACAACATCGACTCTTCCATAGTTCCTAAACCCACTATCATCCAAGCCCTTAACACTGCACTATTACACAAGATCAAACTCTCCTCTATCGATGACCCCCTCATTCTCAGAGCACTCAAAGCAGCACAGCTTGGCTCCCCATTATTCCCCAGATCAGTCATATTGGACTGAAAGTTTGACAACAGCCACCTCTTTTACAAGGACAGGTTATATGTTCCCCCAGAGCACAGATCATCCCTACTCCACACGTTCCACTCTGCACTGACCACAGGACACACAGGACAATTTCACACCAAAGCCCTACTAGAATGAGACTTTTGGTGGCCTGGCCTTGCCACTTTCGTTAAGAACTTCATCAATGGTTGCCCCACTTGCCAAACGTCTAAGACCAACACTCACCCCACTGTCCCACCACTATCACCAATCCCATCCATTACCACCCTCCCATTTAAGCAACTATCTGTCAATCTCATCACTGATTTACCTCCCTTGGAGGAATTCGATTCCATCATGGTCATGGTTGACCATGGGCTTACAAAGGGGGTAATTCTCACTCCTTGTCACAAAACAATCAACACATTAGGAATAGCTCATCTTTTCCATGATCATGTGTTCAAGCAGTTTGGAATACAGAACTCCATCATCTCAGATTGAGGACCACAGTTCACCTCTGCTCTGGCTTGAGAGCTGGCCAGACTACTTCACTATGATGTCAAACTATCCACTGCCTATCATCCACAGACTGACAGTCAAACCGAGAGAACCAACCAGGAATTGGAGACATACTTGAGGATCTTCTGTGAAAACAACCCACACGATTGGACCAAGTTTCTCACTACTACTGAGTTCCAGCACAACTCCTACCCACACTCTTCCACTCAGAAATCCCCATTCAGTCTCATGCTGGGTTATGAGCCCAGAGCATTCCCCACCCTCACAAAGACCTTCATCCTGGCACTCTCCTCTAGGATGGACACCCTGACCAAAGCAAGGGACGAGGCCCTAGTAGCACACAGTTCGGTGTGCCTGGCAATGAAACAGCATCAAACAACTAAGTTTATCCCCTGGAAAGTCGGAGATTGAATATGGCTGGAAGCCACTCATCTCTGCATCCCATTCTCATCTAGGAAACTAGCCCCCAAATGTGTAGGCCCATTTGAGGTCACCCAAGCCCTCTCTCCTCTTGTTTGTCATCTCAAACTCCCTGAAACAGCTGAACTCTGCTGGTTATGTGAACCGGCCCTACTACAACTATCAGCTAAAAGGAATAAAAGAGTACTAACTCACTACAGTTAGTAGAGAGTTTGAGGTAAGGGCTTGAGGCTTAAGTAGTCAAGTTCAGGTGAAAACCAAGAGACTAGACTGGGGATCTACCCAGCATTGTCCTTGGGGTTTATATACTACTATACTATTTGTACATGTTTGTCTAACCCCAATACCTGATTAGGTAGAATGCTATGCCTACACAGTAGGGATGCAACTAAGGTAAGAGTCCATGTTGTAGCTATCCAATAGCAATAAAGGTGTACCACAGCTTCTAGGGCTGAGGGAAGTGGAAATGAATAACACATTTGATACTGTGGGTGGCAGATCAAATGGAAGAGAAGCCGCAGCAGCAGTAATAAACTGGGCTGTGCCATAGTCATGCACAGCATGGAGATGAAAAGAATCATGCAGTGATTAAAAGGGCATTGGCTACACACGGTAGAAGTCTAGAAGGACATGGTAGTAACCATGGTAAAGAATAGCCAAATGGAGTTAGATCTGATTGGGAAGAAGATCAGAAAATAAGCATGATCAGATCAGTCATGAAACAATAAGATAAGATCAAGCAAAAAGTATATGCTTAGTCCGTTACAATGAAGAGTCTATCAGAGACCATATATGAGACAGCAAGGATCGTCACACTCCCCAAGTCCTGGAGAGTTCATGATATGTTTCACACCTCCCTCCTATCCCCATTCAAACAGACCTCTACTCATGGCCCGTCATTCTTAGAACCCCCACCTGAGATCATGACCAACAAAGAGGAATACAAAGTCAAGGCCATTCTAGCCCATAAGGGAACTCCCAGTCGCTATCGCTACTTCATCAAATGGAAAGGTTACATTTCATCTGAAAACACCTGGGAATCTGAAAGCAATCTCCATCACACAGCCTCCATTCTAACAGATTATAAACACCACCATCTGCTGTGGTAACCAGGGCTCATCATGGACCACCTGGACATTCAGTTGATCATCTCCGTCCTCCTCCTCTGCCTCATCCTTATCACCACTGTTGTGGTTACTATATATTGGGCAGCCACATTCCCTCATCATTATTAGATGCCCATTGATCCAAACATTTTAGTTGCCCTTAAACATGCTTTCTCCTTCCTCATCCATCTCCTCGTCATTGTCTGGGTATGCACGACTCAGATCCTCACCTGTGTGGCCTACATTCTTGCCCACCTCCACCACCTTCATCCTCTACAGCACCATCCTGGCAGACCCCCAGCTCCTCCATGCCGTCAAAGTCCTCCCTCTGTACCAAGACGATGAAGTTACCCCAGAGCTAGTTAGATTATTCCATGAGGCAGCTCATGTTTAATATTACCATTATCATTGCATCCCTTCTAATACCCCTCCCATGGTGGAAATCCCATTATGCTTAGCTATCAATAAAATCCCTGAAAGAATTCTCTCCATACTCCGTCTCTTTGGTTTTGATACATATGTTTTTATGATTCCACCTGCATTAATTTTCCCTACCTTCAGACATATATACCTTTCCCTCTTGCTGCAGGAATGTGACCACTATCTGGAATCTATTTCTTCTATATCAAACACCACACTTGTTTCCTCTACTTCACCTTCACCCCCTGCTATAACCCCCTCCTCTCCGGTCCCACTTCATGTCGCTCTAGTGGAGTGAATCTCCTCACCTCCACCTCCATCATCCCCCATCACAACCTCCTCGTTCTCCATTTTCCTGGACTCAGAAGGACCAACAGAAATCACCACCTTCAAACCAGATCAAGGAGTCATCGCCTCTAACTAGGAGTTTCTACTCACCCTCCCAAATGGCCAACAGATACTATCCTCCCCTCATTATGTACTCCAACCTGCCACCAGACCTCTCCCTGCCTCCACCACTACCATCTGCTTTCTATGTGGAGGTAGGGGTCATTATCGAGCAGACTGTTCCCAGTACCAATGCCCTATCTGTAATCAATCCGCTCCTGGTCACAATGTTTGCAATTGCCTTTGCACCCAATGCTCCTTTTGCCTATGATGGGGGCATGGTCCTCACTTCTGTCCTCAGAGAGTTTGTGCCACATGCGATGCTCCTGGACACGTCTGAGACAATTGTCCATTTGAGCATTACTTCATACCTCAGGCATCTGCAATCTTTGAAGGCACAACTCGGGGTTAAAGTATTGGAAGTGGGACTTCCAGTATACAAAGGGGATATTGTTACAGTTTTGTTCCTTCATCATTTCATCTTTCTCCTTAGCCTCACCATTCCTCAATACCATCCACCATTTTTCTTTACATATGTAGAATGTTACTTCATCCTGGTGGTGACCCCACATTCCACAGTGCTTCTTTCTTTGTAATCCTTTTACCTTTACTTCAGGACACTTATCTCTCCACAGTTGCTTCTCTCACAGTGGCTTGATATCCCCATCTTCCCTCATATTCCATATGTTTCCATCATCAGCCTTTATATTCAGCGCCCTATATTGTAGTCTACATTCTTGGTCTACACAATAACATGTAACCTTGAGTCCACTGCAGCCCCTGCACCATGTCCCTCTAGTCCCTCACACCTTTGAGTTCTCCAGCACCCAGTCCATCCTTGCATCCATCGTCTCTGGTAGCAGACTCAGGCTACTCGCATAACAAGAGTGACAGAGGGAGGGCAAGGAGAATAAGGGTGAAACAGAGTGGGCAAGGACTTTTGGCATAGGACTTATGTGTCACACCCTTGTACTCACTATCCTTGGAGTCAGGGGTCAGATGAGCACTAGGCTCAAAGTCAAAGTTGTCTAGAGGAGACTAAGTTGATATTCAAACTGAGATATGTATAGAGTGGAAGTACAGTTTATATACTATGGAGTTGCACCAGATTAGTAATGGAACAGAGGAGATTCATAAGGTATGAATAAGGATAAGTAATTGGATGAGTAAGATGGAGTTCAGGAAAACAGATACTGGAGAAGTAGAAGTAGAACTAACTAGAAGAATCTACAAATTGAATGTTTAAGAAACTAGATGAAAGGGTATCATGGAGATCACACCAGAGATGTGTCAGAGATAACACCAGAGTACTGGAGTTGAACCAGTATGTGACACTTAGAAGTACAGCTCTGGTATCTCTTTTCTGACTCCATCTTACTTATTTATTACTCATTCAATTACCTATTCTTATTCATACCTTACAAATCCTCTTCATTCCATTACTAATCTAGTTCAACTCCATAGTATAAATACTGTATATTTGATCTGTAAACTCTTCAGTTTGAATATCAATTTAGTCTCCTTTAAACAACTCTGATCTTAAGCCTAGTGCTCATCTGACCTCCAACTCCAAGGATAGTGAGTACAAGGGCACAACACATAAGTCCTGTGCTAAAAAACCTCACCCACTCCAATCTGCTTCCTTCCACTTCACCCTTTCTCTATTACTCTGTTCCAGACCTCATTAAACTTGTCCAAAGGAACCAGACTTGATAATATTTCATATTATCAGTATTCTCAGAACAAGTTATCATAATCTGATCATATTGTAAGATATATTTAAATGGACTTAAAATGTTGAATATTCTGATGTGT
>JBBPUB010000316.1:0-18003 GCA_038094415.1 Xerocomus alliaceus | reverse complement strand
GTTTGAGGATGAAATGCAGTGCTAAGCTTTGTTTCAATAGATAGGGCTTTATTAATCTTGGTTATTACTTGTGTGGCAAACTGTAGACCTTGATCTAAGACAATAAAAGATGGAAGGCCATGGTGCTTCCATACATGATTTAGGAATAATTATGCTGAATTCAGGGCACTGCACTGCTTGGTGCATGGAATCAGTTCTACTTCCTTGAAGAATTGATTGATGACTGTGAGAATTGCATTGAAAGAGCAGGATTTAGGAAGATTGGTTATGAAATCTATGGATATATGACTCCAAGGAATTTCAGGGATTGGTAATGGCACTAGAAGGCTGGAAGGGGATTTGTTGGTTCCTTTGAATCATTGACAACATTCACATCTAGTGATGTATTCCTTTACAAAAGTAGTGATTCCTGGCCACTAATAATATCAGAAGATCAATTTGAGTGTCTTTTCATAACCAGCATGTCTGGCTATTGGTGTGTCATGAAATAATCTGAGAATATCCATTTTTAGCAAGGCAGAATCTGGAATGTATATGCAACCTTGCAGATCATATAGCAAGCTGTCTTCTTTTTTGATTAAAAAATGTTTTCTGCTAAAATGAATGGTATCTCCTTCTATTAGCTTACAAAGCTCATTGAATATAGATTTATTGATTCATTCGCCTTCATCAGAGATGAGAAGTGGAGTATCTATCTCCATCTGTCCAATTTGCTCCAGCAGAATTACTAGAACTCCTTTGTTGTTATTTTGAATTTCAATGACATAATCCTCTCTTCTAGAAAGGGCATCAGCTTTTCCCATACTAGCTTCAGGCTTATGTATCCATTTCAAATGGAATCTTAATAGATGTTGTGCCCATCTAGTCTGCCAATGATTGAGATCTTGCCTTGTTTGGTACCACTGAAGATTTTGGTGATCATTCCAAACTTTCACAGGAGATCTAGCTTCTTTGAGATAATATCTCCATTCTTCTAAGGCACGTATTATAGAAAGCATTTCTTTGTTGGAAATGGGATAATTTCATTCAGCTGGTTGCATACTGTGTAAGGTGTACATGACAGGATGCCATTTGTCTTCCTTCTTTATTGAGAGCACTGCTCCCATGGCATAATCTAATGCATCAGCCTCTAAGCAGAATTTGCAATTAATATCTGGATAAGTCAAAACTGGGGCTATTATGAAAGCATTCTTTAATGTTTCAAATGCATGTTGTTGCAAAGATCCCCATTCAAATGAAGTTTTCTTTTTTAGTAAGTCATTTAGTGGTCTAGTCACTTTAGAGAAATCTGAAATAAATCATTGATAGAAGTTAGCTAGCTCTAGGAAGCTTCTTACTCCTTTTAGATTCATGGGGATAGGCCACTAAGTGATAGCCTCAACCTTCTTTGGATCCATAGAAATGCTATTATTTTCCACAATCATGCCAAGAAAATCAACTTCTGTAATACAAAAGCAACATTTGGATGCTTTGACAAAGAGATCATTCTCCATTAGTCTTTGAAGGACTTCTTTTACAATTTGATCATATTCTTCTTGGTTTTCCATTTTGGTAAAGATAAGCAAGTCATTAATATAAACCACTTGAAACAGCAGAACCCGTAGGGAACTTGAACCGGCTCTACTACAACTATCAGCTAAAAATAAAAGAGACTACTAACTCGTTCTGTTGAGGAAAGAGTTGAGGTGGCGAAGTGGCTTAGTAGTCGAGTTCTGGAGAAAATCAAGAGACTAGACTGGGGATCTACCCAGCGTCGTCCTTGGGGTTTATATACTACTATACTATTTGTACATGTATTGCTAACCCTAATACCTGATTAGGTAGAATGCTATGCCTACGCAGTAGGACTGCATCTAAGGTAAGAGTCCATGTTGTAGCTATCCAATAGCAATAAAGTCTTACCACAGCTTCTAGGGCTGAGGGAAACGGAAATGAATAACACGTTTTGATACTGCGAGTGGCAGATCAAATGGAAGAGAAGCCGCAGCAGCGGTAATGAACTGGGCTGTGCCATAGCCATGCATAGCACGGAAATGAAAAGAATCACGCGGTGATTAAAAGTGCGCTGGCTACACGCAGTAGAAGTCTAGAAGGGACACAGTAATGACCGTGTCAAAGAATAGCCAAATGGAGATAGATCTGATCGGGAAGAAGAGCAGAAGATAAGCACGATCAGATTAGTCGTGAAACAATAAGATAAGATCAAGCAAAAAGTATATGCTAAGTCCGTTGCGATGAAGAGTCTACCAGAGACCGTATACGAGACGGCAAGGATCGTCACACCACTACCATGTCATTCATATTAGTGAAGATTTCATTCATCATTGCTTGAAATGTGGCAGGAGAGTTGCATAAGCCAAAATACATCATGAGTGGTTTGTATGCTTCTCTGAAGCAAACAAATGCAGCTTTTCATTTATTTCCTTCTTTGATCCAAATGTTATTATATCCCCATTGTAGATCCATCTTGGTGAATAATTTAGCATCTTTGAGTTTATTGACTAATTGCAAAATAAGGGGTAATGGCTAATTGTTTTTGATGGTGTTTTCATTGAGATATCAGTAATTCTGTACAATTCTTTTCCCACCATCCTTTTTAGGAACAAAGAATACTGGTGACATTTGGAGTGATTTCGATGGACAGATATAGCCTTTCTGCAATTGTTTATCTAGAAATGCAGTGACTTCTTCCTGTTCATCCACCAAAAGTGGAATAATATGTCCTTTGCAGGGTTTGAAATCATCTTGTAATTCTATAGCATGATCCCAAGGTTTTCATAAAGGCATTTTCTTGGAATCCTTTTTAGAAAATACCATGAGATAATCATGATACTCTTTTGGGACTAGTTGTTTGGGTGGAGTTTCTTTTGGTTGCACTCTCTCAAGCACTTTCTTCATATCATCACTCCTTTCCAGGGAGTGTATCCAATGGTACACCTGATATGACTGATCTAGCTGTTCTTTTTGTAGCATCTGTAAAAACTTGCTTGGGGTGGAATCACCTTGTTGGAGATTTCAACAATGCTGGGGATATCTTATCAATCTAACCTTTCCAGTAGTCCAATCTATTTCCAGGTTGTGGCACTGTAACCACTCATATCCCAGAATAAACTTGAACTTTCCCAGATCAGTGACCTCAGCCATCAATTTCTCTCAATGACCTTCATATTCCATAACAAGCTGACAATTATGTGTTATCTTTCCAGTGACATTCAGGGTTCCATCAGCATTATACACCAAAATTGGGTGTTTTAATGGGGTTAAAGGTAATTGAAGATGCTGAGCAAACTTTTGATTAATGAAGATCACATTTGTGCCAGAGTCTAGAAGGGTGGATGTTTTTGTAAAAGGTATGTTTATTCTTGGGGTTATCTTTATCAGGAGAACTATATCCTTTTTAGGATTGATTGTTCTCAGAAAATGGAACTCTTGTTTCTTGGTTTTGAGTAGAAGCTCATTTAGATCTGTCTCCAATAGATTAGAATACATTGTTCTTATGTCTCATCATTTCTGTTCTTTTGTGGGAGGGAAAGTCCATAGACTTGCTATCTCCACTACTTCTGGGAAAACTTTTCTTGTTTTGATTATATATGAATCAAGTACCAGTGTTTCGTTCTGGCCAAGCTCATCATCTAGATGAGACCCACATGATGGCAAAGATAAAGTTTCTTCTATTTCTAGCATAGTGTATTGATTTGGGCTTCCCACCTTCCCAGATTTAATGGGTTGCCCTATTCTTTTCCCCTTTTGAAAATTGTTTTGTAGTTCTGAAACCAGGCACAAGCTTCATGGAAGTCCATTTCTGCAATGGATTTGCTCCAGTCTCATTCTTTACCCTTGTCCTTAGATGAACTCTTAGGTGAAGATGAGTTTTCCTGACTCATTTCTTGAATGTTTCATGAGGGTCATCCCATAGCACACCATTTGGCATGTCCTCCTCCAAGGAATTTGCATTTCTCATATGCCTTTTTGGGTTTCAGGTATTTAGCAGTGATATGAGGTCCATCATAATTGAAACACTTAAGGGGTCTTCATGATCCTTGCCCCTTTTGGACTGCATCTATATCCATTGCATTTGGATCTTGTTGCAGTCTGGAGATCCAATTGGCAGTGCCTCTTTTGATGAAATCTAAAAGTTCCTGCTGTTCTTCATACTCTTTGGCTTTACTCATGAACATGGTACAATCCTTGTACCATCCATCCCTTAGGAATAGATATTTGACCATGTCTTAATTCATATTTCTTTATAGAATCTGTAAGATCTGGTCTCCATTGTATTCTGCAGTGGATAGATAGTTTTTCAGTTTTATAAAGTACTGGGCTACCATCATTTTATCAGTTTGTTTAAGGTTTTTGAGCTGTCATCTAGCCCATTCCTTTTCATTGGTTAAGCAGAAATAAAGTTCTACTAACTTCTTGAATTCTATCCAATCTGTCGTATCCCCTTTTAGGATTTTATTAAGATGGGCTCTTGCAAATGTTCCTGCATCTCCTTTTGTTATTCTGGAGAGAATGGCCTTAACTCTGGTTTCTTTGCAGAGTGCTCCTAGATTCTCATTTCTCCATACTTGTGCTTTCATCTACCATTCTTCAAACTTTCTTCCTCTCATATCATCATATTCTCCTAGATCTGCTACTATCTTAGTGATTCAAGCACTAGATCCAGACCCTCCAGGGGCCTTCAGTTGTTCTTCCATCTCCTTGATATCTTCTTTTAGTTTTTGGTTTTCTTATAGTATTTGTTCTAGGGCTGCACCCTGAATGTTTAGATAACCCTTTAAATGCACCCCTAATTGGGACAGATCATTCTTTGAAGATCCAGCTAAAGCATTCAGTGCATTTGTGAGATGCTCAGATAATGATGACATAATGGTTTAATCAAACACAGCTACTGTGGCATTATCATCTTTTTTGAATCTAACAAGCGATGGAATGTGCCAATCATTGTTATACCAACCTCCATGGTATCTCCAATTATCTCCAGAGGCTTTTGTTGGGCTGACTATTCTGGCATTTATTTCAAAAGGGTTTTCTTCTGTCTTGTAGACATGTACTACAGTGAGTATGGGTGCATTGTGTTCAATGACTTGTTTGATTATTCAACAGAGGACTGTAGTAGTGACTAGAAAAATTTCTACAAATGTGGTGAGGATGAGCTCAAATGTAGAGATCATCTAACAGTTTTAGCAATGATGTTGGAGTCCTTCTCTAAAAATCCAACCATCTGAGATGGTGTATGTAGCGGATACAACTCCTACAAATGCTGAGTAGAGCATGTGAAAGGTTCTTGCTTGATTTTCCACAAATAGTATGGGGACTTGAGAGTCTGTTGTGTACTTAGCAATCCACCTAAGGAAGTAGATTGTGATGATGTAAAAGATCAGACAAAAAATGAGGCAAATGACAAATAATTACATTCAATATTTGTATGACTTTGCTAGTATATCCCTAAGTCTGATCCAGCTTCCTCTTTCTATTCCCCTTTTTATCTCCTGCTAGTATTGCTGCCTTTGTTTTTTCCTTGGCAGTGCAGGGGCTTTTTCAAACTTAAACTCCAACCAGCCTTTCGATAATCTTCTTTTTGGAAGGTTAAAGGTCCAACTATAGAAATCAGCCTGTATCATTGAAGCTAAACTGTAAAATGCCCTCTCTTCTTTTGAGGGCAGCTGATGCAAAGGTGATCAATCTGTGATGTCTATAACACTCAGTCCTGGGCTGCAGTCATTCAGATCTGGGGTAGGGGTAGGCAGAAGGAGGAGGTCTGGGAACTCTGACTCTCTCTCTTGTTTCATAGGGGCAGATAGTATAAGGGGGACAACTAAATTCTCATTCTTTGTTTCTGTAATCAGCAATGTGCTGTCTTCAAAGCCGATCTCTGCTTTCAAATCTTCTTTGATTGTATCTCTCATGATTAAGTCCTGATGGGAAAAGCTGAGTAAAGAACTTTCTAGCTCTCTTAAGAAAGCCTTGGCAGGTGAGAGCAATCTATTTCCACCCTCTGGGTTCTGTGTGGCCAGTTCTTGCTCTTCTCTTGGTTCTACCATTGACAACCAACAACAAAGGGATGAAGGGAGTGGTGGAACTGGATGGATGCTAGCACTTGTTAATACTGGTGCTCCTGTAGTAGAGGGGGTCACTAGAAGAGAATAGAGTCTAGTCTAATAAAACAGCAGAACTTGAACCAGTCTACTACAACTATCAGCTAAAAGAATAGAAAATACTAACTTTTTCTGTTGAGGAAAGAGTTGATGGTGTGAGTGCTTAGTAGTCAAGTTCTGGAGGAAACCAAGAGACTAGACTGGGGATCTACCCAGCATCATCCTTGGGGTTTATATACTACTCTACTGTTTGTACATATATTGCTAACCCTAATATCTGATTAGATAGAATGCTATGCCTACACAGTAGAGATGCAACTAAAATAAGAGTCTGTGTTATAGCTATCCAATAGCAATAAAGGCATACCACAGCCTCTAGAGCTAAGGGGAACAGAAATGAATAACATGTTTGATACTGTGGATGGCAGATCAAATGGAAAAGAAGCCATAGCAGCGGTAATTAAGTGGGCTGTGCCATAGCCATGCACAGCATAAAATGAAAAAAATCACGCAGTGATTAAAAGGGTGTTGGCTGCATGTGTTAGAAGATCAGAAAGCACAGTGATTACCATGAGAAATGATAGCCAAATGGGTTTAGATCTGATCAGGAAGAAGAGCAAAAGATAAGCACAATCAAATAAGATGAAAAGTGATAAGATAAGATCAAAGAAAAAGTATATGCTAAGTCCGTTATGATGAAGAGTTTACCAGAGACCATATATGAGATGGCAAGGATCATCACATAGAATGGCTTTAACTTTATATTCATCATCATCATCTATAATCTCTGGTAGAGGTTCTAGAAATGAGAAATCATAAACCTTGGTCTGTCTGAAAGAGAAAAGAAGAGAGGCATGAAATGTGTTGTGAATCTTCCAAGATTTGGAGAGTTTGAGATGGTAGACTAGGAGGAAAAGGACTTGAACAACTTCAAATGGACCTACTTGCTTGGATGCCAACTTTCTGAAGAGAAAGGGGATATGGAGATGAGTGGCTTCCAGCCATACCTTATCTCTAACTTTCCAAGGGGAGAACTTGCAAGTTTGGTGTTTGGACATAGTCTGTCTGATCAACTCATAAGCCATGAGTGCCTCCTTTCTTATTTTGGTTAGGGACTCCATTTTGAAAGAGAGTGCAGGAATAAATGTCATGGTGAGGGCAGGGAAAGCTTAGAGTTCATAGCCCATCATTAGGCTAAATGGAGATTTCTGAGTGGATGAGTGGGGACACAAATTATGCTGGAACTCTGTGGTGATGAGAAAGTTTGCCCACTCATGGGGATTATTGCCACAAAAGATTCAAAGGTAGGTCTCCATTTTCTGGTTGGCCCTTTCTATTTGACCATTTGTCTATGGGTGATATGCAGTAGACAGCTTGATGTCATAGTGGAGTAGTCTAGCTAGTTCTTAAGCTAGTGCTAAGGCAAACTGTGGTTCCCAATCTGAGATAATAGAGTTCTATACACCAAACTGTTTGAATACATGGTCATGAAAGAGATGAGCTACTCCTAATGTGTTGATTGTTTTGTGGCAAGGAATGAGAATTACCCTCTTCATAAGCCCATGGTCAATCACAACCATGATGGAATTGAAGCCTTCTGACTTAGGGAGATTAGTGATAAGATCAATAGATAATTGTTTAAATAGAAGAATGATATCAGAGGTGATAGATATCAGTAGAGGGGTAACTGGATGAGTGTTAACTTTGAATGCTTGACAAATTGTGCATTCTTTGATGAAGTTTTTGACAAATGTTATGAGATCTGGCCACCAAAAGTCTCTCTCAAGCAGGACTTTGGTATGAAATTGACTAGCATGTCTAGTGGTTGGCATGGAGTTGATAGTATGGAGTAATAAGGATTGATGTTTAGAGGGGATGTATAACCTGTCCTTGTAGAATAAATGGCCATTATTGAACTTCCAATTCAATATGGCAGATCTGAGGAAGAGTGGAGATCCTAGCTATAAGGCCTTAAGTGCTCAAAGGACTAAGGGGTTAGAGGTTGAGGAGAATTGAATCTTAGAAAGGAGTGTGGAGTCCAAAGCTTGGATGATTATAGGTACTGGAACAATAGAGGAGTTAGTGTTGTTGTCAAAGATATTAAGGAGGTATTATTAAGATAGGACATCTATAGGGTCCATTTTGGCACCTGGGGTTATCTGCCATATAAGGTTATAGTCCTGTAAGAAAAGTGACCATCAGGCTTGCTGTCTAGAGAGCTTTCTAGGATCTTGGACATAGAATAAGTTCTTGTGGTCAGTAATGATAGTAACTGGATGGATGGAATCTGAAAGGTATTGCCTTCATTCTTTCAATGCCAAAATGATGGTGGGAAGTTCATGGTCATAGATGTTGTAGTTTCATTCTGCTGAGGAGAAGGTCTTAGAGAAGTAGGCATAGGGATGCACATTCCCATTTACATCATTCTGGAGTAGAACAGCTTCTGCTGCAAGAAGGGAGGCATTGGTCATAATGGAGAAGGGTTTGCTGATGTTAGAGAGTGCAAGAACTGGGGTAGACATGAATGTGTCTTTGAGCAACTCAAAAGCAGTCTGTTGTTGGGAAGTCTATTTCCAAGGTTTGTCCTTTTGAGTAAGAAAGGTAAGTGGGAATATAATGTTTGAAAAATTGAGGATAAACTTCCAATAGAAATTGGCAAATTTGAGGAAGTTGTGGATGCCTTTGATGGATGTGGGTGGTTGCCATTCCCTAATGGTGCTAAGCTTTACTGGATCCATTTTTAACTCTCCCTAGCCAATAATCATTCCAAGGTGCTCTATGGTGAAGATGTCAAATGAGCACTTAGACAGTTTCAGGGATAATTTGTATTCTCTTAGATGATCAAAGACCTATTTGGTTCACTGGTGATGTAATGCAAGATTGTCCTTGGTGTGAATTCCAATATTGTTCATGTAAATCTTTAGCCATCCTTCAACTTGAAATGTGGGGGGAGCATTGCAGAACCCAAAGAACATTACAGTGGGTTTGTAGAGTCCTAGGGAAGTAATGAATATAGCTTTCCATTGATCTTCTTCTCATATATAAATGTTGTTATACCTCCACTGTATATTAAGTTTGGTGAATATAGTGGACTCCTTTATATTATTTATGAGATCTGAGATAAGAGGTAGAGGGTAGGCATTGCAGATGGTGTGTGAGTTTAGATATCAGTAATCTTGGCAGGGATAGAGGGTGCCATCCTTCTTTAAAACAAAGAAAAATAGAGAGGCTTATGGAGATTTCAAGGGGAGAATGTGACTGGTTTTGAGGTTTTCATCAACAAAGGTTTTACATGCTTCTTTCTCCTTTGAGTTGAAGGGATATATTTTGACTATTTTTGGAAGAAAGGAGGGTTTTAGATCAATGATGTGATTATAGGGGCAATGAGGTGGTAAGGCATTGAACATGGACTTGGAGAATATATCTTCATATTCTTTGCACCATTTATGGAGTGTGATGGCCTAGTGTCAAGTCTAGTCCCTCCAGGATGTTACTCTGGATAAGTCCAAGCTAGTGGAGCAGAGGTTTAGAGGTTAGTATAGAGGTGGACCAAAGTCCAGATGGAAATAGTAATGGAATGGACTTAGGAGTGTGAGGACTTAGTATAGGATGATGTGTTGCACTCTTGCTCTAGTCTGGTCCTCATTGAGGCAGAGGTAAGAAGAAGAACAGAGAGCAGAAGACTGGAGAAAGTGGAAGAAACTTAGTTGATATTTGTACTGAGGAGAGTATAGTGGAATTGTATAGAATATATATACTACTGAGAAATGCCACTAGAATGGAGCACATAGAATGGAGTCTGATAATACAAAGTCTGAAGCTGTGACTAGTGTTAGTAGTCATCAGAGCTATGCTCCATAATAAACTCTGAGTGACGGAGAATAAAGACTATAGAACTAATACTAAAGAAGATGTAAGATAAGGAGGACAAGGAGAACTATAATGAACAAAGTCTAAAGATGAGGAACACCTTCCTGAGTAGATCATGCTGGAGTTGTGCTGTGCTAACCAGAGTTGAAGTCTGAGATATGATAGTATCCCTTTTTTAGATCTGAACTCTTGAAGGCTGTGTGGCTGAGTAGAGTGTGGAGTGTGGGTGTGGAGTTGGTGTGAAGATGTGTGGTAGAGTTTGGTTAATCCACATGAATTTGTTAATTGTGGGTTAGAGTCTAAATTTTGTGGCTGAACATATAAGCCCAGATGATGCACAACTAGTCTTTAATTTTCTCCCACCATCATCAACATGACTTCCATATCCAACCTTCCCTTCCTGCTATCAGAGATTACAAAGTGGACCTAGGAGGACATCCAGGAGAAGATTGACAACAACAACATGACCATAGCTGTGAAGGCTATGGAATAAAGGCAACAATGGGAAGAGGCAAAGAGGAAGGCCAAGGAGGCAGCACAGAAGAAGACCAAGACAGAGACATGAGCAGCAGAGAAGAAGAGGTGAGCAGAGATGATAGAATGGAGGTGCAAGAAGGTGGTGGAGGTGGCCAAAAAAAGTGTAAGTGGCTGTGTTTTGTGGTAATGGACATTACTGATTTGTTGTCAGGTCAAGCAAGTCCAGGTTGCATAGTCCACAGACAAAGGCAAGGAGAAGGTGCTGCCACTGTGCAACTGATGTGAGTTAAGGAATGAGCCATGTGAGATGGAGACTGGCAAGTCCAAGTCCTGCATCACCTATCAAAAGACAAAGGTGAAGTGCATATGTCTTAGAGATGGTGAGGCACTGGAGAAGCCAGTGACAAAAAAGCCCACAACAAAGTGGAGGCACACCATGGGGGCAGAAGAAAATCCAAGGCCATGCAAGAAGGTGTGCAAGGACACAGAGATGAAGGTAGGGCTGAGTGGGGAGAGTGGCATTGAGTGTGCCCTTCAGAGCATTGAGCTGGCAATCCAGTCATTGGATAATTATGTCTGAACCCAGACATATCTACTTTGCTGGCTTGTAAAACTCAAGGAGGCAGAGGTGTTTGAGAATTTGGAGAAGAAGATGGGGGATGAGGATATATCAGAGGTAGTGAGAGAGCTAGAGGGGCTGAGGGTGGACTACGAGGAGTCCAGTATGTCACCACTGTTACCTCCATAGAGTAAGGTATTAGTTTTCAGACTTGTATAAATAGCAACAGGGTTGAATGAAGAAATGGAGTGAAGTTGGAATGGAAGGAAAAACAGAAAGAAAGAAAAAAGACAGAAAGGAAAGGAAAAGAAAAGAAAGGGAACCTCAGAGTTATACAACATTAGGTGGGTAGTGGTCCAGGCTTGTCTAGGTACTTTCTATGAAAGTTTGAAACAAGGTCCCTTGTATTTCCCAATTCTATGGCAAGTAGCCAGAAGGTCTCATTGTTAGTTCCCTCATAGCCCAATCATCAAACCAGGTACAAAAGTTGGCAGTGATGTCTTCTCTGATTGATCTTGGAGTTCAAAATCTCTGTGATCTCATACTCTAGCTTACTGTCGACCTTGACTGGAGATAGCAGCAGTTGGACACAATTTGGTATACTATTCAGAGTAGAAATTTCTAATTGAGAGATGTGAAAAACTGGATGTATGGAATGCATAGTGTTAGATAAACATAAAGTAAATGAATGAGAACCAGGCTTAGTAATAATCAGAAATGGGCCTAGATTCTTCTTGAATAGTTTTTTGGATGGTTGTGTAGACTGGAAGTACTTGGCCTTTATGTACACTTGGTCACTGATTTTGAAGTTTGGGGCCAGACTTTGTTTAGTATTGGCAGATCCCTGATAACACTTTTGAGCTTTAGCCATCTTTAATCAGAGGAAATTGTGGAGTTGATCCAAGTCCATAATGTAAGCTTTGGCTGTGGACAAGGTGAGGTCACAATCAGAGTGGATAGACAAATTTGGGTGATAGCCCTTATTAGCAAAGAACAGAGATACTCTGGTGATAGCACTTGAAGCATTGTTGTATATGAATTTGGTGAGAGGGAGAAGTTCTGACCAATTGTCCTGCTGATAGTTACAGTAAATCCAGAGATATTGCTCGAGGGTTTGATTAGCATGTTCAGTTTAACCATCCCCCTCTGGATGATATTTAGAGGTGAAATAAAGATGCATATTGAAAGCTTTACCTAGAGACTGGAAGAAGTGTGATATGAACTCAGAGCCCTGGTTGGAGGTGACATGGATGGGAACTCTGTGCTTACTGAACACATTGATCAGAATCAATTTAGCTAGATTGGTGGAGATAATGGTATCATGAGTCAGAATGAAGATCAATTGTTTAGACAACTAATCAACAACCACTAGGATTGCTATATAACCCTCTGAAGGAGGAAGCTATTCAATGAAATCCATGGAGATGGAGTTCCATGGTTTCTCTAAAATTGATAGCTGCTTGAGGAGCCCATAAGGCTGGTGCCTTGAAATCTTGGCATGGGCATAGAATGTGTAGAAACTAACATAGTCCTTGACAAAGGTGCAGATATCTGGCCAGGTATACTCATGGTGAATGAGTTCCAAGATGCAATTCTGGCCAAAATGACCTGCAGCAGGGTGATCATGGAAGTAACAGAGAATCTGTAGTCAAAGATCTTTAGCTTCAGAGACATAGATGTGATTGTCCCAGAGTAAGAATCCTTCAGGGTTGACTGTTCAGTAAGGGTCATTAATAGACTTAGAGGAGAGGATGTGGGATGCAACTGGATTGTTGGAAAGAGAGAAGAGGATATTAGAGCAGAGTTGCTCAACATTGACTAGAAGTGAGGCCCAGAGTGTTAGAGTAGCTAGGTAAGTTGCATGGAGAGATGCAGTGAGCTGTTCTTGGGTGAATATGGGCTGGAAATTGTTGAGGTTGATATGAGCATAGTCTTTATCCCTCTCTTTTGGGTAGACATCCCAACGTCTAGTTAACACATCAGGTTTGGCTCCAAGCTTATCAGGCCAGTAATGGACTGCCATATTGAATTGGCAGAGGTATTTGGACCAGTGGGCCTGGTGGCATGTCAGGAGCTTAGTGGTGAAGAAGTATTTAAAATTCTTGTAATTGGTAATAATGTTAATTAGAGATCTGGAACCTTCAAGGAAGTGATGCCAATTCCTAAACACCTTAAAAATTGCCAACAACTCCTTGTCATGCATGTCATAGTTCAACTCCAGCCCTGTAAGAGTGCGGGAATAGAATGTGACTGAATGGAGTTTAGAGTCAGAGCTAGTGATAAAGAGAATGCTGGCAATGGTATAATCGGAGGCATTAGTTTTGATGGTAATGGGGATGTCCAGAGTCCAGTAAATTAACACCAGAGCAGAGATGAAGGCTTCCTTTAGCCAAGTGAAGGACTTATGACAGTTGTTAGAGAAGTTCCAGGAAACTCCTTTATGAGTGAGCCATGTGAGCAGGATCATGATGTTCAAATAGTTTTGAATAAAGTGATGATAGAAGTTGGTGAAGCCAAGGAAGGACTGAATGTCCTTAACCTTATGAGGCTCTGGCCAATCCTGAATTGCTTTGATCTTGTCCAGGGCCATAGTGAGCCTGAAGGGAGAGAAGATATAACCAAGGTATTCAACAGACTCTGAATGGAACTCACACTTCTCCAGCTTTAGATATAGGCCATTGGTATAGAGACACTAGAGGACTTCCTGGATGTTCTTGTGGTGCAAGATGATATCTTGGAAGTAAATGAGGATATTGTTAAGATAGATCACAATGAAAACATCCAACATATCAGTGAATATGAAGTTGACAAAGTGCTAAAAGGTGGCTGGAGCATTGGTGAAACTAAAGGGCATTACCAACCATTCATAGAATCCATAGCAGGTGTAAAAGAAGGTCTTCCACTCATCTCCAGCAGCGATGTGGACTAAATGATATGCATGGTGGAGATTGAGCTTGGTGAATATCTTAGCACTGCTAGGGGCTTCCAGAAGATCAGAGGTATGGGGTAGTGGGTAACAGTCCTTCTTTGTGATCTTATTCAGATCTCAGAAGTTAACACAGAGATGGAGGGAGCCATTCTTCTTGCAGACAAAGAGCACCAGTGCAGTGTGTGGAGATATAGATTGCCAAATGAAGCTGATGTGGAGGTGTTTGTTTAAAAAGTCTTTAAGGGCCTTCTGTTCTATGGGGGAGAGGAAGTAGAGCTATCTAATTGGAGATTATGCATTGAAGCATGCAAAGAATCACTACAAGTCCTAGAAATCAAGGAACAGGAAAGCAGACCAGTCTCAGTCAGCAAAACCAGCCTTAGAAACTACAGAGGTGGTGGAAAAGGTCAGAAATGCAAGTCTTCATTCCACTAATTCATTTAATCCATTTTCACTGCTCTAACTCAATGCTGACTATGAATGGAATGCAGACTTGGAGGCCACTTCTCATATGACCCCACATTACCACTGGTTATGTAATTATATACCAAAACATGTCCCAATCAAGCTAGCAGACAATACTGTGGTTTATTTAGCTGGAGTTGGCTCTGTAGTATTCCATCCTGTCATAAATGGAAAAAGGTGTAGACCAGTCAAGTTTAGCAATGTTTTACATGTGCCAGAACTATGCAATAATCTCCTTTTAGTTCTATACTTAACTTAAAATTATTCTTTGTTGTCCATATCAATACAACACATATGACATTCTCTCAAGCTCCTGAACCACCACTTTTTGTTGCAACAATCAATAGCAACAATGCTGCATTCCTAGATGGAAAAACTAAGGCAGTTACTGAGTATGCACATCATGTAACCACTGTTCCACTAGATCTGTTCCTCTGGCATCACAGATTTGCACATTATAATGCAACTGATGTGAAATCACTCCATGAGTACAATTTGGTGACTGGTATAAAGCTGGATAACAAATCTCTACCAGATCCCATTTGTGAACCATGTCTTGCTGGCAAGATGCATGCCAGTCCATTTCATAGCTCATAATCTTGCACATCCAGGCCTCTGAAACTTGTGCATTTAAATGTACATGAGGTTCTCTATCACACATTCTCTGAATACCACTATTGGGTTACTTTCACTGATGATTACTTGAGATACCACTTTGTTCTGTCAATTTGTGCCAAATCAGATGTTTTTAGCACTTTTAAGCAATTTAAGGCATTTGCAAAGAACCAGACAGAGCACAAAATCAAGATGCTGTGAGATGACAAGGGAGGGGAATATATAAGCAAGGCCATGCTTGATTCCACCAATGAATGCAGCATAAAGCACTAGCACACTGTCTAAGCTCACCCACAGCAGAATGGGTCATAGAGCATGCAAATCAAGTCCTATCTGAATGCATTACTGCTATGTTGAAGGAATCTAGACTTGCAATGGTATTCTAGAGTAAAGCACTTGCAGCACTTGTTCATGTCTGAAACAGATGCCCTACTATAGCCCTGCAAAGCACAATACCATATTAACTCTGGCATGGATGAAAATCAGATGTTTTCCACTTCTAGGTCTGGGGCTATATTGCCTATGTGCAAATTCAAAAGGACAAAAGAAGTGCACTACAACCACATTATGAGAAATGTGTGTTTATTGGCTATCCTGATGGCTACAAGGAGTGAAAGTTCTATAATCCAACTATAAAGCACACAATCATCTCACAATGTGCTGATTTTGATGAAAGGACTACCCATAGTGGTGTGACTAACACTAGTCCAAGTGTGATAGACAAAACAATAGGAGTAACAGACACTAGGCAAAGCATAACAGACACTAGGCCAAGTGTGACTGACAGATCTAATACTCTCTATATCACATCATACACTGGAGATAATAAAGATGACCTTCCCTCACTTTCTGGTGTTCTACATCCTGGGGGGGTGCCAGATTCTGATGCAGTGCAGAATGCAGAACCCTACACACCTTGATCTGCTTAGATTCCTCTAGTTAAAGATCCAGTCATTCCATAACCACTTCTGAGTCCTAAGCCACTTAGACCAGCTAGCCCCATTGGAATTGGTGCTAGAATGCCATGCAGAAATCACCAGCCACCCAGGAAATGGTGGAAACTCAGTCTTGCACAGCTAATTGATGACTCTGATGATTTTAATGAAGAAGCAGACATGGCTGCTTGTTTCATTGCCAATACACTGCATTCCAGGTCATATAAAGATGCAATGAAATGAGATAATGCTCAGGAATGGACCCAAGCTGCTCTAAATGAATTGGCAGCCCATAACTTGAATGGCACATGAAAACTTGTGCCCAAACCAAAGAATTAATCTGTTATTGAATTCCACTAGGTATTTACAAAGAAATATTGCACTGATGGCTCATTTGAATGATACAAGGGCTGTTTAGTCATACAAGGCTTTTCACAGCATCCAGGATTTGAATATCTTAAGGTTTTTGCTCCTACTGTGTGCTTGCCCACTTTAAGAGTCATTCTGGCTCTTGCAGCAATTTATAATCTTCATCTCTGGTCTGTTAATGTCTCCAATGCATATATTAATGGTGAAATGGACTGTAATGTGTATATGGAGCAGCCAAAAGGATTTGCTGAAGGAAACCCAAGAGATACTGTCTACTTACTTCAAAAAGCACAATATGGCACCAAATAGGGTGGAAATCACTGGAATCACAAGATGCACACCACTCTTGAGTTCATGGGCTTTACACAGATATACTCCAATGCTGCTGTGTATATTTATGTGTGCAGTGATGTCCAGATCATTCTTCTAGTATTTATGGATGATATAATATTTGCATTGAAATCTCTTGATGCCATTAAGCAGGCCATTACTAATCTGCACAAACACTTCAAATTGTGCAATTTGGGACCTACCACTAATATTCTGGGCATCAAAATTGATTGAAATTGATCCAAGCACTCCCTCACCATCTCCCAGCAGCAGTATTGCATAGACATGCTGTCTTGCTTCAATATGAGTGATTGCAAGTCAGTCACCACTCCTATGGAACCTGGTTTGTGTCTGTCATGCAATCAAAGCTCTAAAACCACTGAGAAGCACAATTTCATGCAATCTATTGACTATGAGGGTGCCATTGAATCTCTGTAGTATTTATCTTGCACAACTCACCCTGATATTGCATTTGCTATTGAACAGCTTATATCATTCATCTCAGATCCAGATGTTGTGCATTGGAATGTGATTAAACACTTATTCTACTACATCAAGGGCACTATAAACTATGGGATCACCTATTCTTCATATCCATCAGTCTCTAAACCATTCAGCATTTTTTCTGATGCTGACTATAGTGGATGCAAGGATTCTGGTCACTCTATGTTAGATATTGATTGCACATTTACTAGATAATTAGTGTTATATTTATTAATTATGCATTTTTACATTTTAGAGTATAAGCACTGCTCAACCTGAATATGATTGATTATTTATATTTGTATATATTATTACTACACTCTATACAAGCCTCAAAGTTCACTGTTTGCACTTTTTAGTTTCTGACAGTGAACTCCAGCTGAGTGGATTCTGACTGTTAAAAGATAAAGGGGTGAACTAGATAGTAAGTGTGAGTGGATTAATCAAAGGTAAGATGGAGGATATGTGCCTCTATGAATAAAAACATTATAGGCTCTGTTGAGAATGTCTTTATACATATTAATTATAACATGTTTCATGGGCTTGTTTCAAGCCTCTTGTGGATCCTGTTAATAGTCAGAATCCACACAGCTGGAGTTCATTGTCAGAAACTGTTATATTGAGATAAAACTAAGTACACTTTATCTAAAGTTCACTGTTAGAAACTGGAAAGTGCAGACAATGTTAACAGCTGGAATGCACTCAGCTGGAGTTTACTGTTAGAAACTATTATATTGAGATGAACTAAGTACTCATTACCTGGAGTTCACTGTTAGAAACTGGGAATCGCAAACAGTGAACTCCGAGGCTTGTACAGAGCGTGGTAACAACATCTACAAACATAAACAATCAACCATATTCAGGTTGAGCACT
>JBBPUB010000315.1:4749-18054 GCA_038094415.1 Xerocomus alliaceus | reverse complement strand
AAAAAGGACAACACACTGTGCCCTTGTCAAGACTATCAGTACCTCAATTCACACACCATCCACAATGCCTACCCACTACCCCTCATCACCGATCTTATTGATGATATGAAAGAATCCATGCTGTTCACCAAGCTTGACATATGATGGGGATACAACAACATTCACATCTGAAAGGAGGACCAATGGAAAGCTGCATTCATCACTCCCCTTGGGCTTTATGAATCCACAGTCATGTTCTTTGGATTCTGCCCATGTTCCAGGCATTTATGAATCATATTTTCATTGATCTCCTAGTGGAAGAATGGCTCAAAATTTACATGGATGACATTGGAATCCACACCAAGGACAACCTTGTATTACACCATTAGTGTACCAAACAAGTCTTTGATCACCTATGGAAACACAAACTATCCCTAAAGCTGTCAAAGTGTACCTTTGACACCCCCACTATGAAATACCTAGGAATGATCATCAGACAAGGGAAACTCAAAATGGACCCAGTCAAACTCAGCACCATAAGAGACTGGCAACCACCTTTGTCAGTCAAAGAAATCTGCAGTTTCCTTGGATTTGCCAACTTCTATTAAAAATTCATCCCTGACTTCTCAAACATTGTATCCCCACTCACTCTTCTAACCTGGAAGGATGAACCCTAAAGCTGGACCCCATGACAACAGACCACATTTGAAACTCTTAAAGATGCCTTCACCTCTGCCCCAGTTCTTGCACTCTCCAACCCCAGCAAACCCTTCTCTATAATGACAGACACCTCTCTTTTAGCAGTGGGAGCAGTACTACTTCAAATGGAGATGATCACTCTTGCACTTATTTCTCCAAGACCTTCTCCTCTGCCAAATGAAACTATGACATCTACAACAGGGAATTACTTGCTGTTATCCTCACCCTAGAGGAATGGAGACAATACCTCTCAGGCTCCACCCATCCAGTCACTATCATCACTGATCATAAGAACTTATCCTACATTCATGACCCCCAAAAACTCTTCAGACATCAAGCATGGTGGTCTCTTTTTCTACAGGATTATGATCTTATTTGGCAGGTTACCCCAGGAACCAAGATGGGGTCAGCGGACACCCTATCTTGGCGATCCTCCCTCAACACATCCACCAATAACATGGACTCCTCCATAATCCCTGAGCCCACCATTATCCAAGCTCTTGACATGGCACTCCTTCAAAAAATCAAGCTCTCCTCAACTGACAACCCCCTGGTTCTCAGAGCACTCAAAGTGGTACAATTAGGCTCCCCATTGTTTTCCAGATTAGCCATATCAGACTGGAAGTTTGATAATGGCCATCTTTTTTACAGAGATAGATTATATGTTCCCCCAGAACATCAGTCGTCCCTGCTCCATACATTCCATTTGGCACCAACCACTAGGCATGTAGACCAGTTTCACACTAAAGCCCTACTGGAAAGGGATTTCTGGTGGCCGGGTCTCACCACTTTTGTCAAAAACTTTGTCAATGGTTGTGCCATCTGTCAAGCTTTTAAGGTCAACACTCACCCCACTGTCCCACCATTAACACCCATCCCTTCCATAGCTATCCTTCCATTCAAACAATTATTTGTCAATCTAATAACTGATTTACCCCTCTCGGAAGGCTTTGACTCTATCATGATCATGGTCAACCATGGACTTACAAAGGGGGTAATTCCCACTCCTTGTCATAAAACTATTGATGCACTAGAGGTAGCATGACTTTTTCATAACAATGTGTTCAAATGATTTGGACTACAGGACTCAATCATCTCTGACTGGGGACCACAGTTTGCCTCAGCACTGGCTCAAGAACTAGCCAGACTACTCCACTATGATGTCAAACTGTCCACAGCATATCACCCACAAACAGATGGCCAGACCAAAAGAGCCAGCCAGGAACTGGAAATGTATTTGAGGATCTTTTGTGGAAACAATCTGCATGATTGGGTCAAACTCCTCACCACTACTGAATTTCAACACAATTCTTGCCCACACTCCTCCACTCAGAAATCCCTGTTCAATCTAATGATGGGATATGAACCCAGAATGTTTCCCACTCTCACAAAGACCTTTATTCTGGCACTCTCCTCCAGAATGGACACCTTGACCAAGGCAAGGGACGAAGCACTGGCTGCCCACAATTCCACCAGACTAGCAATGATGAAACACCAAACTATTAAGTTCTCCCCTTGGAAGGTCAGAGATCGGGTATGGCTGGAAGCCACACATCTTTACATCCCATTCCCATCCAAGAAATTCACACCCAAACAAGTAGGACCATTTGAAATCATTCAAGTCCTCTCACCACTAGTCTACCGTCTCAAACTCCCCAAGTCTTGGAGAGTTCACAATACATTTCATGTCTCCCTTCTTTCCTCCTTTAAACAGACTCCCACTCATGGCCCTTCTTTTCTGGAACCCCCACTGGAGATTATTGATGACAAAGAAGAATATGAAGTCGAGGCCATTCTAGCCCACAAAGAAACCCCAGGTCACTATCATTACCTTATCAAATGGAAAGATTACACCCCATCTGAAAATACCTGGAAACCAGAAAGTAATCTCTGTCACACTGCCTGCATTTTGACAGATTATAAATGCCACAATCAACTGCAGTAACCAGAGCCCAGCATGGACCACATTGACTATCAGCTCATCATCTCTGTTGTCCTTCTCTACCTCATTTTGATCATTACCCTTGCTGTCACCATTTATTGGGCAACCACCTTCCCACATTGTCAAGTCCAGGTCCTCCAGATGAGTCTGATGATGTCTGGAATGGAGTTGCAACAGGAGGGTGAGGAAAGAATGGGTGGAACGGAGGGGGTGAGGATGTTTGGTGCAGGACTTATATGTTGTGCCCTTGTACTCATTATCCTCGGAGTCAGAGGTCAGATGAGCACAGAGCTCAAGGTTGAAAGCATGAGGAGGAGACTAATTCAATATTTAAACTGAAGTATGTACAAGTTGGAGTACCATATTTATACTACAGAGTCTGGATGAATTAGTAACAGAATGTGACAGGTTGTCAAAGATGAAACAGAATAAGTAATGATATATCAAAGTTGGAGACAGGTTGGGGACATGCCCAAGACAGGTCAGAGACAAGTCAGAGACAGATGTCCAAAACAGGTCCAGAACAGGTCAGAGACAGGTGTTGGGCTGTCATACTAAGCGAGAAATCTGCTCAGAGGAACTAAGAATGAGAATAACTGGAGGAGATCATATGAATTGGGAATATGAGAGACAAGATAAGGGATATCTAGGAGATTGTACTGGAGATCATACTGGAGATCATGCCAGAGAGTACTGGAGTACCGGAGTTGGAGTGATATGTGACATACATCCACATTAGATGCCCATCAATCCCACCACTCGCATTATCCTAGAAAATGCTTTCACCCACCTTGTCCATCTCCTCATCACTGTCTGGGTATGCATGTCTTAGATCCTCACATGTGCAGCCCTCCTTCTTGCCCACCTCAGCCATGTTTATCCTATACAGCACCATCCTCATGGACCCCCAGCTCCTCCATGCTGTTGAGACTCTCCCCCTCTATCAGGATGATGAAATCACCCAGGAGTTGGTGCACTTATTTCATGAAACAGCTCAAGTTCAATACTATCATAATCATTGTGCTCCATCAGACCTGCCTCCCATGTTTGGCATCCCTTTATGATTAGCTATTAGCAAACTCCCTAAACATCTTCTATCCATTCTGTGGCTCTATGGCTTTAATACCTACATTTCTATGCTTGCCCCAGATCTTATTTTCCCTACCTTTCATCAAGTTTATCTTTCCCTTATGCTACAGGAGCAAGACCACTATCTTGAATTGATTTCTTCATTACCAAACACCATCATTTCCCCTTCTTTACCTACCACTACTCCTTTGTCTCCCACTGCACCCACCCCAGCCCTTGTTGACAGGATCACATCCCCTCCTCCTCTGCCCTTGTCTCCCACCACTTCTATGTCCAGCACCACTACATTCATGGACTCAGAAGATTCACTTGGATTAACCACATATACTCTGGATATTGACATTGTTGCCACCAATCGCAGTTTCCTCCTCACCTTGCCCAATGGTCAATGAGTTCTTTCCTTCCCCTCATGAGTTCTAGCATTCCCAGTGTGTCAACGACCTGCCTCTGACACCACCACTTGCTTTCAGTGTGGAGATAGCAGTCACTATTGAGCAAACTGCTCCCTCTATCACTGTCCAGTCTGCCAGACCTTGGCTTCCAGACATAATGCTTGTTTTTGCTTATGAACCCAATGCTCCTTCTGCCAGAATTGGGGGCATGGACCTCACTTCTGCCCTAGGCAAGTATGTGCAACTTGTGACAAGACTGGACACATCTGAGATGATTGTCCATTTGAACATTATACCATTCAGCAGGTGGAGGCAATCTTTGGAGGGCCCTCTCATGGGTAGAATACTAGAACCTGGGGTTTCAGTGTATGAAGGGGGTATTGTTACAATCTATTATGTCTTTCATCATGTTTTCCTTCTTCTCATTACCATTCCATAGTTCACTCCACCATACTTCATCTCTTACTGTGAACAATCTTTTCTCTTGGTAGTGTCTGCTCACTCCACATTGCTTATTTTCTTATCTCTTTGACCTTAGTTTCCATTATCTTGGGATACTTATCTCTTCACAGTCGTTTCTCTCACAATGGCTTAGTATCTCCATTTCCTTCACCTTCTATGATCTTCAATCATAGCTTATATACCTACACACCATGTAATGTAGTACTCATTCTTGGTCTATGTAATTCTATGTAACCTTTGAGTCCACTACAGCCTTGCACCATATCCCAGACCCATTGCACCTTTGAGCAACTCCTTGATCCAAGCCCACCCTTGTACCCCTTGTTACTACATAGCAGACTAAGGCTACTTGCATAACATTGGGGCATTTTGGACAAATGGGTCAATTGCCAAAGATATGGGACAAACAAGATCAAACACTTGCAGAGTCAAAGATAGTACTTGCTCTTGGCATTCTAACACCACTTAGATCATGTGATTTGGTTGTCATGACACTAAGATATAGCCATTTTAAAATGACATGTCATTGGGACACTTATTTGAGCATCATGCTGTCATTCATAATTTGGTAAATAACATAAGACTTTGACAGCTTCTGATGGATGCTATGCCTTGACCCTGGTTACTTATGTAAATATGAGGTATATAAAGATGATGTGCTATTCAGCTACTTTATTATCACCATGAAATCCATTTCTACCTCTACTAAAGCCAATATTCTCTCCCTCACTAAATCTGGCCTCTCTATTTATAATATTTCCTCTCAGACTGGCCTAGAAAAGTCTACTGTGGCCAGGGTCATCAAGAAATTCCTTTCAGATAAGGAAAACATCAAGCTAGGGCATCCTTCTAAGCTTTCCCCTACTAATAGAAGGAGAATTGTCTCTAGTATTACCACTGGAAAGGCTGAAAATGCTGTCCAGGCTACCCATCTCATCAATTCTGCCCTCCCCTCCCCCATCTCCTCCCAGAGTGTTCACAATGTGCTCAAGTCTGCTTCTCTCAAGGCTGTGGTTAAGAAAAAGAAGCCTTATTTGTCACTTAAGCATAGAAAACAAAGGCTTACTTTTGCTCTCAAGTATCAAAACTGGCCTGTGGAGGACTAGACTAGGGTCATTTGGTCAGATGAGACAAAGATCAACAGGATTGGATTAGATGGAAGGAAGTATGTGTGGAAAGTGGCAGGTGAGCCTTTGCAAGATAAGGAGGTTCAAGGAATAGTAAAGTTTGAAGAAGGTTCCTTGATGGTTTGGGGATGTATGGGTTGGAATGGTGTGGGGATTCTGGCAGAGGTAGAGGGTAAGATGAATGCTGAGCAATATGTCTTCATTTTGGAGGACAATCTGCTTTCCAGCATGGAGAGTTCTGGGATTTCTGAGAAGAGCATAATCTTTCAGCAGAATAATAACCCCAAGCACTCCTCAAAAAGAGCTCAGGATTGGCTTGACTCCCATAGGATCAAGCTTTTGGATTGGCCAGCTCAGTCTCCAGACCTTAGTCCTATTGAGCATCTCTGGCAAATCTTGAAAAAAAAGCTCAACAGCTATCCAAGACCATCAAAAGAAGTATGGGAGCTTTAAGAAAGAATTGTGGTGGAGTGGGGCAAGATTGAGGTTGAGAAGTGTTAAAGATTGATTGAAAGTATACCTAGAAGGTTAGAGGCAGTGATAAGAGCCAAAGAAGGGCCCATTAAATACTAAAAGTCTAGATCTGAAATAATGCTCAAATAAGTGTTGTGACGATCCTTGCCGTCTCATATATGGTCTCTGGTAGACTCTTCATCATAATGGACTTAGCATATCTTTTTGCTTGATCTTATCTTATCATTTCATGACTAATCTGATCAGACTTATCTTCTGCTCTTCTTTCCGATTAGATCTATCTCCATTTGGCTATTCTTTGACATGGTCATTACTGTGTCCTTCTAGACTTCTAATGTATGTAGCCAATGCCCTTTTAATCACCATGTGATTCTTTTCATTTCCATGCTGTGCATGGCTATGACACAGCCCAGTTCATTACTGCTGCTGTGGCTTCTCTTCCATTTGATCTGCCACCCGCAGTATCAAACGTGTTAGTCATTTCTGCTCCCCTCAGCCCTAGAGGCTGTAATATGCCCTTATTGCTATTGGATAGCTACAACATGGACTCTTACCTTAGTCGGATCCCTACTGTGTAGGCATAGCATTCTACCTAAACAGGTATTAGGGTTAGACAAACATGTACAAATAGATAGTAGTATATAAACCCCAAGGACGATGCTGGGTAGATCCCCAGTCTAGTCTCTTGGTTTTTACCTAAACTCGACTACTAAGTCTCAAGCACCAACCTCAAACAACTCTCTACTAACCATAGCAAGTTAGTACCTCCTTTTTCTTTTAGCTGATAGTTTGTAGTAGAGCTGGTTATAGTTCAACTTTGGATTCAGCCATTTCATTAGACTAGACTCTTATTTTCTCTAGTGACCCCCTCTACTACAGGACCAGTACTAACGGGTACTAGTGTTCTTCCCACAGTTCCACCACTCCCTTTGTTCCTTTATCATCGGTCGCCAATGGGCAGAGCCGAGAGAAGGGCAAGAACAGGCCGCCCAGGTCCCAAAGGGTGGAGACAGATCAGAATCGCCTGCAACAGCCTTCTTAAGAGAATTAGAGGCTTCTTTACCAGGCTTCCCCTGACAGGTCTCGATCGTGAGAGATACGATCAAAGGAGAACTGAGACAAGAGATCAGATTCGAAGACAGTACATCGCCAATCACAGAAACGAAGGAAGAGGACATAGTCATCCCACTTATTCTATCCACCCCTATGAAGTTCAAGAGAGAGTCAGAGTCCCCAGACCTCCTCCTTCTGCCTACCCCTGACCCCAACAACTGCAGCCCAGGTCCAAGCGTTATAGACAATGCAGATCAGTTACCACTGCAGAGGCTGCCCTCAGAAGAAGAGAGGGCATTTTATGGTATAGCTTCAATGGTTTGGGCAAATTTCTATAGCCAGACCTTCAATATCCCCAAATGCCACCTATCAGAAGGATGGTCAGAATATGAGTTTGAAAAAGCACCTGCAGCACCACCACCACCTAGAAAGAGGCAAAGAAGGCAATATCAGCAGGAGATAAAAAGGGGAATAGAAAGAGAAAGTAGGATAGGATTACGAAACATCCCGTCTCGCTCTTACAAATATTGAATGCAATTAATTGTCATTCTCCTTTCTTTTAGCCTGATCTTTTACATCACAACAATCTATTTCCTTAGGTGGATCGCCAAGTACTCCACAGATTCACAAGTCCTGATCCTCTTTGTAGGAAATCAATCAAAGACCTTTCGCACGCCTTACTCCGCCTTCATAGGAGTAGTCCCTGCTACCCATGCAACCTCTAACGGTTGGATCTTTGGAGAAGAACTCCATCAAAACCCCAACAACTGTTAGATAATTTCAACGTTTGAATTAATCCTCGCCACCATTATTGGAATCTTCTTAGTCTCTACCACCATAATTTGCTGGATCATAAAACAAGTCATTGAATGAAACACATCCATACTCATAGTAGTACATGTATACAAGACTGAAGAAAACCCTTTTGAAATAAGCTTCAGTATAGTAAGCCCAACTAAAGCCTCCAGAGATAATTGAAGATACTGCGGAGGTTGGTATAACGAGAACGACTGGCATATCCCAAGATTAGTCAGATTGGAAGATGAAGACAATAATGCCACAGTAACTGCATTCAATTAAATAATGTCATTACCTGAGCATCTCTCAAATGTGCTGAACACACTGGCTAGATCTTCTAAGAATGATCTATCTCAATTAGGAATTCATTTAAAAGATTTTCTCAATATCCAAAGCAGGGCTATGGAACAAATCTTACAAGAAAACAAGAAGCTGTGAGAGGACATTGAAGAAATGAAAGCACAGGTCAAAGCAGACCCAACTTCCCATACGACTGCACACATTACCAAGATCGTAGCCAATCCAGGAGAATACGATGGAATGAGAGGAAGAAAGTTTAAAGAATGGTGGATGAAAGCACAAGTATGGAGATAGGAAAACCTTGGAGCACTCCGCAGAGAAGCCAGAGTTAAAGCCATACTGTCCCAAATGACAAAAGGTGATGCTGGAGCATTCACCAGGGCCCATCTGAATAAAATCCTAAAAGGGGATAGCATGGATTGGCCAGAGTTTAAGAAACTCATAGAACTTCATTTCCGCTTAACCAATGAGAAAGAGTGGGCTAGATGACAAATCAAGAATCTGAAACAAACCAACGAAATGACTGTTGCACAATATCTCATCAAACTAGAAAATTACTTGGCTACCGCTGAGTACAATGGAGATCGAATCTTGCAAATCATGGAAAGGAATATGAATCAGGATATGGTCAAATACCTATTCCTAAGGGATGGACGCTATACTGATTGCACTACCTTCATGAGAAAAGTAAAAGAGTATAGTGAATGCCAAGAACTCTTAGGCTTCATTAGATGAGGCACTGTAGATAGAATCTCTCAGCCAGCCAGAGATCCTAATGCCATGGATGTAGATGCAGTCCAAAAGGGGCAAGGAACTCATGATCCCCTCAAATGTTTCAACTGCCAAGAACCTTACGTTGCTTCTAAATGCCCTAAGCCCAAAAAGGCATGCAACAAATGCAAGTTCCTTGGAGGAGGACATGCCAAATGGTGCACTACAGGACGTCCATCCTGAAACATTAGAGAAATGAGCAAAGAAGAGAATCCTGAGACTCCTTCAAGTTCACAAGACAAAGGAAAAGGACAAGATTGGAGTAAATCCATTGCAGGAATGGGGTTTGATGAAGCACAAGCCTGGTTCCAGGATTACAAAATGATTGCCAAGAAGGGAAAAGATTAGGGCAACCCCCAAAGTCTGGGAAAGGAGGAAGCCCAAATTGTTATGCTATTCTGGAAATAGAAGAAACTTTATCTTTGCCATCATGCAGGCCTTATCTAGAAGATAAGCTTGGCTGGGACGAAACACCAGTACTTAATTCGCATATAACCAAAACAGAGAAAGTTTTTCCAGAAATCATGGAAATAAGAAGCATGAAAACTTCTAAATTCACGACAAAACAAAAATGACATGATGTCAGAACAATGTATCCTGATCTAACAAAGTCAGATCTAGATGAACTATTACCCAAGGAAGTAAAAGAAGAGTTCCATTTTCTATGAACTCTAAATCCCAAAAAGAATATAGTACTTCCTATACAAATAACCCCGAAACTGAATATACCCTTTACAAAGACTTCCGCCCTCCTAGACTCTGGCACAAATGCAGTCTTCATAGATCAATCATTTGCACAGCGTCTCCACTTACCTTTAAATCCTTTATGACATCCGATTCCCATGTATAATGCTGATGGAACCTTAAATGCTGCAGGAAAGATAACACATAACTGTCAGCTTGTTATGGAATATGAAGGTCATCATGAGAAATTGACAGCTGAGGTCACCAATCTAGGAAAGTTTGAGTTTATTCTGGGATATGAGTGGTTACAGCACCACAACCCAGAAATAGATTGGACTACTGGAAAGGTTCAATTGACGAGATGTCCCTAGCATTGTCAAAATCTCCAACAAGATAATTCCACCCCAAGCAAGTTTTTACAGATGCTACAGAAAGAACAGCATGACCAATCATATCAAGTATATCATTGGATCCATCGACAAGAGTTGATAAATGACGAGAATAAAGTATTAGAACAAGTACAACCAAAAGAAACTCCTCCAGAGGAATTAGTCCCAAAGAAATACCACAATTACCTCACTGTATTTTCAAAGAAGGATTCCGAGAGAATGCCTCTGCAAAAACCGTGGGATCATGCTATAGAACTACAGAAAGATTTCAAACCTAAAAAAGGATGGATTATATCCCTATCTATAGACAAACAAGAAGAAGTAACTGCATTTCTAGATGAACAGTTGCAGAGAGGATATATTAGACCATCTAAATCACCTCAGACATCACCCATATTCTTTGTTCCAAAGAAAGATGGAGGAAAATGCATGGTACAGGATTACCGATATCTGAATGAAAAGACTATCAAAAATAATTATCCATTACCTCTCATATCACAGCTAGTCGATAAACTCAAAGATGCCAAGTTATTCACCAAAATGGATCTTAGATGGAGATACAACAACATGCACATCAAGGAGGGAGATGAATGGAAAGCTGCTTTCATATGCTTTCAAGGAGCATATGAACCTCTCATAATGTACTTCAGATTATGCAATTCCCCTGCCACATTCCAAGTGATGATGAATGAAATCTTTGCTGATATGGACAATGTGGTAGTGGTATACATTGATGATCTACTTATTTTCACCAAAACCGAAGATCAAGCTGAGCATGATCAAATTTTCATAGAAGTCCTACAAAGATTAAGGGAAAATGACCTCTTTGTGAAAGCCCCCAAATGTTGCTTCCGTGTCACAGAAGTAGATTTTCTTGGCATGATTGTGGGAAAGAATGGTATTTCTATGGACCCAAAAAAGGTAGAGGCTATAACTCAATGGCCTATCCCCACCAACCTTAAAGGAGTTCGAAGTTTCCTTGGATTGGCAAATTTCTATCATTGATTCATTTCTAACTTCTCCCAAAAGGCTAGACCATTAAATAATTTACTGAAAAAGGAGACTCCATTTGAATGGGGTTTTGAACAACAACAAGCATTTGAAATGTTGAAGAATACTTTCATAACGGTCCCAGTTTTGGCTTATTCCGATATAGATTGTGAATTCTGTTTAGAAGCAGACATGTCAGATTATGCCATGGGAGCAGTGCTCTCCATTAAGAAAGATGACAAATGGCATCCTGTTGCATATGCTTCTCATAGCATGCAGCCAGCTGAACGGAATTATCCCATCTCAGATAAAGAAATTGAAACGGCTGAATCTCTATCTGCCTAGTGAACTCCTGTTCACGTCTTCTTCAGCTAAGTTAAAGCTGCAAACAAACAACAAAACAACCTAAAGATCGTAACAAGCAAGAGTGATGACTCGAGCAGGTGAGGCCAAAGTCCAATGATGAGAGAGACGACTCAAGTGGGTAAGGCCAAAGTCTAATGTGGCGAGCTCGAGTTGGTGAAACCAAAGCCCAGTAAAAGATAAGAGGTGGGACAAGTCAGATGTGGTGAGTGACAACTCTACGAGTGCTGGGCTCTAGGCTATATGTCCCTGGCCTAGAGGAGTAGTCTAAGATTTCAGGAGGAATCAAAGAGACTAGACTGGGGATCTACCCAGCGTCGTCCTTGGGGTTTATATACTACTATACTATTTGTACATGTTTGTCTAACCCTAATACCTATTTAGGTAGAATGCTATGCCTACACAGTAGGACCACGACTAAGGTAAGAGTCCATGTTGTAGCTATCCAATAGCGATAAAGGATCCATATAGCCTCTAGGGCTAAGGGTTATGCCATCCAATGGCATAAAGGGGGTATCACAGCCTCTAGGGCTGAGGGAAGCGGAAATGAGTAATACGTTTGATACTGCGGGTGGTAGATCAAATGGAAGAGAAGCCGCAGCAGCAGTAATGAACTGGGCTGTGCCATAGCCATGCACAGCACGGAAATGAAAAGAATCACGCAGTGATTAAAAGGGCGTTGGCTACACGCGTTAGAAGTCTAGAAGAAACACAGTAATGACCATGTCAAAGAATAGCCAAATGGAGATAGATCTGATCGGGAAGAAGAGCAGAAGATAAGCACAATCAGATTAGTCATGAAACGATAAGATAAGATCAAGTGAAAAGTATACGCTAAGTCCATTGCGATGAAAAGTCTACCGGAGACCGTATACAAGATGGCAAGGATCGTCACACTACCCCCCACTTAAAGATCATTGTCCAAATGATCAAAGGAAAGACGATGAGTCGCGACAGTGGTTATATTTTCAGGACATTTCTGAAATAGGAAAAGAAACTGATCAGGTTCAATGGTAAGGGCTCGCAGAGCCAAGGGATGTTGTTTATAGAAGTCAGAAATAGCCTCTTTGGCATTAGTGAGGTTGGAACATGGTTCCCAAGTTCTATCAGTTTCGTCATATCCTTTCCAGTGTACCAGATATTCCAGTCGGCGCTGCCGATATCTGCTGTCCACAATGAAATCAACTTCCCACTCGTTATCTCTATCTTCAGTAACCTTGACAGAACCAGGCTGTTCAACTGGCTGACCTTCTAGGTGTTCCTTGTAAGGTTTAATACGAGAGATATTAACAACTGGATGGATCCTCATGGACCAGGGAAGCTTGAGTTCCACTGCATTGGTTCCCATCATTTTAGTAATGGTAAATGGACCAAGCCATCGTTCTGAAAGCTTCTTCAAAGCACACGTGAGTTTAAGGTTTTCTGTGGATAGCCAAACTTGTTGGCCCACATGATACCCAGGGGAATTACTGCAAGATTGATCTGCATACTTCTTCTGATGTGCCTGTGCTGCTTTCATATTCTGCCGTACTTGATCAAATGTGGTGGCCATCTCATCAGCAAATCTCACTGCAGCGGGAGCTTTATCCATCTTTAGTGGTTCTATTCCCATTCTTGGGTTATATGAATGCATGACTTCAAAGGGGGTCTTCTTGATAGAAGTGTGTTGTTTTGAATTAATGGAAAACTGGGCAACGGCAAGCCAATCTGCCCATTGATCTTGTTTTTCTGAACAAAAGATTCTCAGAAACTTCTGAACTTCTTTATTAACAATCTCTGATTGACCATCCGTT
>JBBPUB010000314.1:0-18059 GCA_038094415.1 Xerocomus alliaceus | reverse complement strand
TTAGAGTATAAGGAGTGCTCAACCTGAATATGGTTGATTGTTTATGTTTGTAGATGTTGTTAGCATGCTCTGTACAAGCCTCGGAGTTCACTGTTTGCAATTCCCAGTTTCTAACAGTGAACTCCAGATAATATGTACTTAGTTCATCTCAATATATTAGTTTCTAACAGTGAACTCCAGCTGAGTGCATTCCAGCTGTTAACATATCATTACCTCATCAAATGGAAAGGATACACCCCATCAGAAAATACATGGAAATTAGAGAGTAATCTCCATCACACTGCCTCTATTCTGATAGATTATAAATGCCACAATCAACTGCAGTAACCAGGACCCATCATGGACCACATGGACTACCAGTTGATCATCTCTATCCTCCTCCTCTGCCTCATTCTTCTCACCACTATTGTTGTTACCATATATTGGGCCACTACATTCCCTCATTGTCATTAAATGCCCATTGATCCTATCATACTATTTTGCCTTAAACATGCTTTCTTCTACCTCGTCTATCTTCTCCTTGTTGTTTGGATATGCTCAACTTAGATCCTCATGAGTGCAGCCTACCTTCTTGTCCACCTCCACCACCTTCATCCTCTATAGTGCCATCCTCATGGACCCCCAACTCCTCTATGCCATAGAAGCCCTCCCTTTGTACCAAGAGGATGAAGTCACTTAGGAGCTGGTATAATTATTCCATGAGGCAGCATGTGTTCAATATTATCATCACCATTGTGTCTCTTTTGATACTCCTCCCATGGTGGGAATTCCATTATGTCTAGCTATAAATAAAATTTCAAAAAGAATCCTTTCCATCCTTTGTTTATTTGGATTTGATACATATGTTTCCATGATAGCCCCAGAGCTAATTTTCCCCACCTTCTGTCGTATATATCTTTCTCTCTTGCTACAGGAACGGGACCATTACTTGGAATCCATTTCTTCTTTAGATCAAATTAGACCTCCCTCTTCTACCTCTCCTTTACCCCCTACTACCACTCCTGCTTCACCAGCCTTACCTATTCCTTCATTGGTGAAACAAATCTCTTCCCCACCTCCACCTCCATCACTCTCCACTGTCCTCTCTACATCATCTGTCTTTCTAGACTCTGAAGGACCACTAGGAATAACCACATTCAAACTGGACCAAGGGGTAATTGCCATTAATTGGGACTTTCTTCTCACCCTTCCTAATGGCCAATGAGTACTATTTGCTCTACATTGGATCCTCCAACCAGCTATCACTCCAGCTCCCACCTCCCCCACCACTATCTGCTTTCAATGTGGAGGTAGGGATCATTCTTGTGCAGATTGCTCACTCTATCACTGTCCATCTTATTCCACCCCTGCCCTGGGATATAATGCTCATGATTGCCTTTGATCCCAATGTTCCTTCTGTTTCTGTTGGGGACATGAACCTTGTTTCTGTCCTAAGAGAGTCTGCTCCACATGTGATACATATGGACACATCTGAGACAACTGTCCTTATGAACATTATTCCCTTCCTAAGGCAACAGCAATCTATGGAGGCCCCACTAGGGAGTAGGATACTGGAAGCAGGGCTTCCAGAGTACAATGGGGGTATTGTTACAGTCTGTTTCATTCACTGTCATATTCTTTTCATTTCCCTGCTTGTCCCTCAATATGTTCACCCCTTTTTCTTTGAGTATATAGAGCATTACTTCATTCTGGTAATGTCCCCATGTTCCACAGCTTTCTTACCTCTTTTGTCATAACCCTTATCATTTTTCTCTTGGGATGCTTATCTCTCTCCACAGCCATTTCTCTAGCAATGGCTTAGTGTTCCACCATTCCATTACATTCCATAGCCTTCCATTGTAGGTTATATATGATAGTGCCCTGTACTATAGTTCCTCATTCTTGGTCTATGCTATACAATGTAACCTTGAGTCTGCTGCAGTCCCTGCACCATGTCCATTGTCCTCTGCACCTTCAACCACCTTCCAAGACTCCAGCCATCATAACCTTCATCCCAGGTAGCAGACTCAGGCTACTTGCATAACATGATGCTGCAAGGCATTTATCAGAGAAGTCCTCATAGCAGGCTTGGAGGACTTGGAGAATCTTGTTCTTATTCTTCCCCTGAGTTTGGAGTTGTTGGACAAATATATGTAACACAGAGAGGGTAGGGATATGAGGAGATGCAGGTGCAGGAATTGGGATAATGACTAGAGTAATAGGTTTAGCAGAGATCTGGGATAGGGCAGTGGAGGTGGAGGCAATGGTTTGGATCTAGAGATTACAAGGATATGAGCAGCATTGAGTGGCATTGTGGCCTGTGCATCAGCAACAAAAGCAACATTCTTTTCTGATACACTTAGCCTGTTCTTGAGGGATTAACTTAGTGAGTCAGATAGCATTAATGTCCATAGTGTTGGAGTCTTTGGGTTTCCTAGGAAGAGAGGGGGCAGTCTTTCCCTTTTTTAAGGCATCAATATGCACCTGCTGGGTGTGGAAGGTTTTGGCTTTTTCTAGCCATTCCCCAATGAGGGTGGGAACTTTGTCCATGGATAGGATCATAATTGCAAGCCTCTGATCAAGACCCAGAGAGAATGAGTCAATGAGCATGGCATGGTTAGTGATCCCAGCTCTAGTGGCTAGGTTCTGGAACTTGGTGATGTACTTTTGAAAACCATTGTCTATTTCTCTGTTGAGTTTGCAGGAGAACTTCTGCACAAGTTTGGTTAGGGCCATGTGAGCAGTGGCTTTGGTATCCAAAGGAAAGAAGATTCTTTCAAAGTTCTCTACAAACTTATCAAAGGTCCTATTGGTAGTGGGGGGTGGCATTAGCAAGTTTGTCATATTACATCTCAGAGAAGGGGATTTCTCTTCCCCTACTAAGCTTGTTGAGGGTGGTCATGATTTTCATATTGTCATTGGTGTAGAGTATGTTGTTAATAGAGAAGTAAGCCTTCATGGCTTTGATTCAGCAAGTGGCATCATCAGAATTACTAGAGAAGTCAGCCAGGAGGGCTGCCTTAAGTTCAGGAATGTGGGTGAACATGGGAGTGCTAGGGGTAATAGAAGATGGGGTGCAAGTGAAAAATAGTGGGGTTTGTGGGTGGGTAGGTGCTAGAGTGGTTCTGGGGCTAGGGTGTGAGGGAGTTCCTATGGGGGTGATGTGGGAGGATTCAGGGAGTTACCTGATTCTTATGGTAGGGGATGCTAGGGGGGTTAGCTCAGAGTCAGAGTCAGAGTGAGTGCCAAACAGTCCAGGGATACAGTGAGTAGATCTGTGAGCTATGTTGATTCAATGGGGGTGTGTTCAACTCTATAGAGAAGAGGGATGTAGGGAGATTCTTGGTCTTTTGTTATGCAAATAGTCTGAGGCTGCTACTTGAAAGCAAGGGACTTGGAGGTGGACTAGGGGTCAAAAGACAATGAAGCAAAGGGATATGGTGCAGAGACTGCAGCAGACTCAAGACTATGTATAATTGCATAGACCAAGAACGGGGAACTAATGTATATGGCACTATGGTATATAAACTATGGCTGAAAGTCATAGAATATAATGGAACATGGATGACTAAGCTGTTGTCAGAGAAACAGCTGCAGAAAGAGATAAGCATTCCAAAATAAGAATAAAGAAGGCTATGAAGGTAAGGCTAAAAAGGCTGTGGAACATGGAGCCACCACCAGAATGAAGTAATGTTCTTTATAAAAGATAAAGAAAGAAGGAGAAAAGTGTGGAATGGTGAAGGAAATGAGAAATATATGATGGAAGATATACCAGATTGTAACATCACCCTCTTTGATTCAGATATTGTTGTATCCCCATCATAAATTCATTTTTGTAAACATTTTAGCATCTTTAAATTTGTCAACTAATTGCAATATCAGGGGCAATGGATAATTGTTCTTGATGGTGTGTTTATTAAAATAACAGTAGTCCTATACCATTCTTTTTCCACCATCTTTCTTTGGAATAAAGAATATGGGCAAGGTTTGCAGGGATTTTGATGGACAAATATGGCCTTTCTGCAATTGTTCATTTAGAAATGCAGTGACTTCTTCCTGTTCATCCACTGAGAGGGGTATAATTCTTCCTTTGCAGAGTTTAAAATCATCTTGCAACTCTATTGCATAATCCCATGGTTTTCATAAAGGCATTCTCTTAGAGTTCTTTTTCAAAAAGACTGTGAGATAATCATGATATTCTTTTGGGACTAATTGTTCTGGTGGAGTTTCTTTCTGTTGAACTCATTCTAACACTTTATCCTTTTCCATTTTTCTTTCTTGTAAATGGATTCAATGATATACCTAATATAATTGGTTTTGCTGCTCTTTCTGTAGCATCTGTAAAAACTTGCTTGGAGTGGAATCACCTTGTCAGAGATTTTAACTATGTAGGGGACATCTTGTCAATCTAACCTCTCTGGTCATCCAGTCTATTTCTGGGTTGTAGCATTGTAACCACTCATATCCTAGAATGAACTCAAACTTTCCCAGATCAGTGACCTTGGCTGTCAATTTCTCACAATAACCTTCATATTCCATAACAAGTTGACAGTTATGCATAATTTTCCTACAGCATTTAGAGTTCTATTGGCATTATACACAGGAATAGGATATCTTAATGGGGTTAAAGGTAAATGAAGATGCTGAGCAAATTGTTGATCAATGGAGGCCATGTTTGCACCAGAGTCTAGGAGGACAGATGTTTTGGTAAATGATATGTTTATTTTCAGGATTATCTTGATTTGGAGGACTATATCCTTTTTTGAATTAAGTGTTCATAGGAAATGGAACTTCATTTGTTCCTCTGTCTTTGCTTTGAGTAATAGCTCATCTAGATCCATTTCCAACAGATCTGAATACATGGTTCAGATGTCTAGTCTTTTCTGTTCCTTAGTTGGAGTTGAAGTTACTAAGCTTCAAATTTTCTCTACTTCTAGAAATATTTTATTTTTGAAATGTGAATCAAGCACCAGTGTTTCATCCCAGCCAAGCTCATTATCTAAATGAGACCTGCATAACAGCAATGATAAGTTTTCTTTTATTCCTAGAATAGTGAATTGATTCAGGCTTCCCACCTTTTCAGACTTAATGGGTTGCCCTAGGCTTTTCAGATTTAGAGGTGATTGTTTTGTAATTCTGAAACCAGGCATGTGCTTCATCAAAGTTCATTCCTGCTATGAACTTGTTCCAATCCCATCCCTTGCCTTTGTCCTTTGATGGACTTTCAGGTAAAAAACAGGGATCTTAATTCATTTTGCAAATATTTTGAAAGGGGCAACATATAGCACACCATTTAGCATGGCCATCTCTCAAAAACTTGCATTTGTTGCACACTTTCTTAGGCTTAGGGCATTTGGTGGTGACATGTGGTCTATCACAGTTGAAACACTTAAGGGATTTTTTGTTCCCTTGCCCCTTTTGTGCTGTATCTATGTCCATGGTGTTTGGATCTCATTGAGGTCTAGAGATTCGATCTGCTGTTTCTTGTTTAATGAAGCCAAGAAGTTCTTGGCACTCTCTGTATTCCTTGGCTTTCTTCATAAAGGTGGTGCAATCCATATATCGTCCATTTCTCAAGAAAAGGTATTTTACCATGTCTTGGTTCATGTTTCATTCCATGATCTGCAAGACTTGGTCTCCATCATAGTCTGCTTGTAATAAATAGTTTTCCAATTTTACAAAGTATTGTGCAACAGTCATTTTATTGCCTTGTTTAAGATTTTCAAGCTATCATCTAGCCCATTTCTTCTTATTGATAAGCCAGAAATGAAGTTCAATCAGTTTTTTAAACTCTAGCCAATCAATTGAAATGGCAGAACCTGATAGGGACTTCGAACCGGCTCTACTACAACTATCAACTAAAAATGAATATGAAATACTAACTCATTCTATTGAGGAAAGAGTTGAGGCATATGAGAGCTTAGTAGTCAAGTTCTGGAGAAAACCAAGAGACTAGACTGGGGATCCTCCCAGCGTCACCCTTGGGGTTTATATACTACTATACTATTTGTACATGTTTGTCTAACCCTAATACCTGATTAGGTAGAATGCTATGCCTACACAGTAGGGCTATGACTAAGGTAAGTGTCCATGTTGTAGCTATCCAATAGCAATAAAGGATCTGTATAGCCTCTAGGGCTAAGGGTTATGCCATCCAATGGCCTAAAAGACATACCACTGCCTCTAGGGCTGAGGGAAGCGGAAATGAGTAACACGTTTGATACTGTGGGTGGCAGATCAAATGGAAGAGAAGCCGCAGCAGCAGTAATGAACTGGGCTGTGCCATAGCCATGTACAGCACAGAAATGAAAAGAATCACATGGTGATTAAAAGGGCGTTGGCTACACGCGTTAGAAGATAAGAAGGGATATGGTAATAACTGTGGCAAAGAATAGCCAAATGGAGATAGATCTGATTGGGAAGAAGAGCAAAAGATAAGCATGATCAGATTAGTCATGAAACAATAAGATAAGATCAAGCAAAAAGTATACACTAAGTCTGTTGTGATGAAGAGTCTATCAGAGACTGTATACGAGACAGCAAGGATCATCACATCAATAGTATCTCCTTTTAGGATTTTATTCAAATGGGCTTGTGCAAAAGCTCCTGTGTCTCCTTTTGTCATTCATGAGAGAATAGCTTTAACTCTGACTTTTTCTCTGAGTATTTCTATATTCTCATCTCACTATACTTGGATCTTTGTCCACCATTCCTTGAATTTCCTTCCTTGTGTTCCATCATACTTCCCTGGATCTGCCATGATCTTGGTGATTCAAGGAGCAGATCCTCCTGGGGTTTTGATTTGCTCTTCCATTTGCTCCATTTCATTTTGAAGTTTTTGATTTTCTTGTAAAATTTGTTTCATGGTGCTGCCCTGAATATGTAAATAGTCTTTCAAATGAATCCCTAATTGAGATAATTCTTGTTTAGAGGAATTGGATAATATGTTTAGTATATTAGCAAGATGCTCAGGAAGTGACATATTGATTTAATCAAATGCAGCAATAGTGATGTTATCTTTTTCTGACTCTGCTCAGCATGGGATATGCCAGTCATTCTTATTATACCATCCTCCATGGTATCTCCAATTATCTCCAGATGCCTTAGTGGGGCTAACTATTTCAAAGCTTATTCTAAAAGGGTTTTCCTTAGTCTTGTAAATGTGTACTACTGTAAGAATGGGAGCATTTCATTCAACAACCAGCTTGATTATCCAACACAGTACTCCAATGGTTACTAGGAAGATTCCTATGATTGTTGCAAGAACAATTTTAAAAATCTTCTAGTAATTGTGGCAGTGGTGTTGAAGTCCTTCTCCAAAGATTCAACTGTCATGAGTGGTGTGAGTAGTGGGAACTACTCCTATGAAAGTGGAGTAAGAAGTGTAAAAGGTTCTGGATCAATTTCCTACAAAGAGGATTGGAACTTGTGAATCTGTGATGTACTTGGCAATCCATCTAAGAAAGTAGATTGTGATAAGGTAAAAGATTAGGCAAAAAATGAGGCAGATAACAAATGATTGCATTCAATATTTGTAAGATTGTGCTGGGATATCTCTTAAGTGTATCCTACTTCCTCTTTCTATTCCCCTCTTTATCTCCTGTTGGTATTGGTGGCACCGTCTTTTCTTTGGTGGTGCCAGTGCTTCTTCAATCTCATAATGAGACCAATCAGAGAGATTTTTGATGGGGAGATTGAAAGTTTGGCTATAGAAACTGGCCTGTACCATCAAAGCTGTAGCATAAAATGCCCTCTCTTCTTCTAAGGGCAGCCAATACAGTAATAACCAATCTCCATCTATGATACTCAGTCCTGGACTGCAATCATTTGGGTCAGGAGTAGGCAGAAGGAGAAGATCTGAGCTGTCTTCTTCTCACTCTAACTTTGTAAAGGTGGATAAAATAAGGGGGATAACTATGTTCTCAGCCTTCATGTTGGTGATCAGTGATGTACTCTCTTTGAAGCTAATCTCTAATCTCAATTCTCCTTCAATTGTATCTCTCATGATTAAGTCCTGATGAAGGAGGCTGGGTAAAGAACCTTCTAATTCTCTCAAGAAGGTGGTGGCCAGTGACTCTGATCTATTCCCACCCTCCAGGACCTCTGCAGCCTGTTCTTGCTCTTCCCTTGGTGATCTGCTGTAAGTGGTCCCAATAATGAAGGAATGAAGGGAGTGATGGAACTGAATGGGCACTAGAGGTGGTTAGTACCTGAGTTTCTGTAGTAGAGGTGGTCACTAGAAGAGAGTCTAGTCTAGTGAAATGGTAGAAGGTGACCAAAGCTTGTACTAGGTCTACTACTAACTTCTTTAGTAAGGAATAAAGAGAAGGTACTAACTTGCTGTGTTGAGCAGAGAGTTGAAGAGATCTTGAGGCTTAGTAGTCAAGTTTTGGTGATAATCCAAAAGACTAGACTGGGGATCTACCTAGCATTGTCCTTGGGGTTTATATACTACTCTACTGTTTGTACATGTATTGCTAACCCTAATATCTGATTAGGATATACTAGATATGGTCTGTGATTAGAGTCCATCACTATATCTAGCCATTCAATGGTGATTGAGGCATACCACAGCCTTTGGGGCTGAGGGGAGCAGAAATGAATACCATATTTGATACTGCAGGTGGCAGATCAAATGGAAGAGAAGCCACAGCAGCAGTAATTAAGTGGGCTGTGCTATAGCTATGCATAGCACACAAATAAATAGAATCACACAGTGATTGAAGAAGAGTAGTGGCTAATCGATTAGAAGATCAGAAGACATGGTAATTACCATGTGAGATAATAGCCAAATGGAGATAGATCTGATTGGAAAGAAGAGCAGAAGATAAGCTTGATTAGATAAGACAAAAAAAAAATAAGATAAAATTTAAGCAAAAAGTATATGCTAAATTTGTTTGATAAAGAGTCTACCAGGGACTGTATATGAGATGGCAAGGGTTGTCACAGGAGAAGTGCCACAGAATACCTTTCTGTGTGAGTTGGATTAAAGGAATGACAATGTTGAAGTAGTTGTGAATGAAACACCTATAGAAATTCATGAACCCTAGGAAGGATTGGATGTCCTTGACTTTCCAAGGCTCAGGCCAATCCTGGATAGCTTTGACCTTCTCTGGAGACATGGTAAGTCTAGAGGGGAAGAGCTAATATCTAAGATATTTGGTGGAGTTGGTATAAAATTTGCATTTCTCTGGTTTGGCATAAAGTCTGTGCTTGCAGAGACAATGGAGTACCTCCCAGACATGCTCCTTGTGGAAGACCTTGTCCATAGAGTAGATGAGAATGTTGTCAAGATAAACAATCACACAAACATCTAGCAAGTCAGTGAAGATGGTATTGATGAACTGCTGGAAAGCTGCCAAAGCATTGATAAGTCCAAACAGCATCACTAGCCACTCATATGAGCCATAGCAAGTCTGGAATAAAGTTTTCCACTTGTTGCCCTTAGCAATATGAACCAGGTGGTACATATGCTGGAGGTTGAGCTTGGTGTAAATCTTTGCAGGGCTCAGAGCATCTAGAAGGTTGGAAATGCAAGAAAGGGGATAGTAGTCTTTCTTTGTGATTTTGTTGAGTTCTCAGAAGTTGATACAGAGATGAAGTAAACTGTCTTTCTTGCAGACAAACAGAACTGAAGCAGTGTAGATGGAGGATGAGGGATGGATGAATCCATTGGCTAGATATTCATTAAGAAATGTCTAGAGTGCCTCAAGCTTAGAGGTAGAGAGAGAGTAGGTGGTGCCCAACAGAGGGGATGCACCTTCTTTTAAATCAATCTTAAGGTCATGTTTGCAGTGCAGGACAAGGGTAGAGGCCTTGCTCTTGCTAAACACATCCATGAAGTTGTGGTAGTCTGAAGGGACTTTGAAAAGATTGACTGGGTTTAGAGTGGTGAAAGACACTTGGAGTTTAGTATTCTTTGGGCAGAGTTGCAGGCTAAATTGAACAGAGCTCTGGAGGTGATAGGCCAATGCAAACCCAGATATATTGACCAGCACAATGGATGGAGTCTTGTGATTATGGAAATGCAGAATATTGAAGAGTGCAGAGTTAGTCAAAAAACACAGGTCTAAAGGCTGTGGAGTCAAGCTTGGTGTTGCTGGCATGGTCTGTCTAGGTGTGTGGAATGAGATACTGCTCAAAACCCAATCAATTAACAGATTGTAGTGGGTGAGCCAGTTACAGTGGCTCAAAAAAGTGTTCCAATATTGGGCCATTTTGGACAAATGAATCAATTGCCAAAGATATGGGACAAACAAGATCAAACACTTGCAGGGTCAAAGATAGTACTTGCTCTTGGCATTCTAACACCACTTAGATCATGTGATTTGGTTATTATGGCACTAAGATATAGCCATTTTAAAATGACATGTCATTAGGACACTTATTTGAGCATCATGCTGTCATTCATAATTTGATAAATAACATAAGACTTTAACAGCTTCTAATGGATGCTATGCCTTGACCCTGGTTACTTATGTAAATATGAGGTATATAAACATGATGTGCTATTCAGCTACTTCATTATCACCATGAAATCCATTTCTACCTCTACTAAAGCCAATATTCTCTCCCTTACTAAATCTGGCCTTTCTATTTATAATATTTCCTCTCAGACTGGCCTAGGAAAGTCTACTGTATCCAGGGTCATTAAGAAATTCCTTCCAGATAAGAAAAACATCAAGCTAGGGCATCCTTCTAAGCTTTCCCCTACTGATAGAAGAAGAATTGTCTCTAGTATTATTACTGGGAAGGCTGAAGATGCTGTCTAGGCTACCCATCTTATCAATTCTGCCCTGCCCTCCCCCATCTCCTTCTAGACTGTTTGCAATGTGCTCAAGTCTGCTTCTCTCAAGGCTGTGGTTAAGAAAAAGAAGCCTTACTTGTTACTCAAGCATAGAAAACAAAGGCTTACTTTTGCTCTCAAGTATCAAAACTGAACTGTGAAGAACTAGACTAGGGTCATTTGGTCAGATGAGACAAAGATCAACAGGATTGGATCAGATGGGAGGAAGTATGTGTGAAAAGTGGCAGGTGAGCCTTTGTAGAATAAGGAGGTTCAAGGAACAGTAAAGTTTGGAGGAGATTTCTTGATGGTTTGGGAATGTATGGATTGGAATGGTGTGGGGATTCTGAAAGAGGTAGAGGGTAAGATGAATGCTGAGCAATATGTCACCATTTTAAAGGACAATCTGCTTCCCAGCATGGAGAGTTCTGGGATATCTGAGGAGAGCATAATCTTTCAGCAGGATAATAACTCCAAGCACTCCTCAAAAAGAGTTTAGGATTGGCTTGACTCCCATAGGATCAAGCTTCTGAATTGGCCAGCTCAGTCTCCAGACCTTAGTCCTATTGAGCATCTCTGGCAAATCTTTAAAAAAAAGCTCAACAGCTATCCAAGACCATCAAATGGAGTATAGGAGTTTTGGGAGAGAATTGTGGTGGAGTGGAGCAAGATTAAGATTGAGAAGTGTCAAAGATTGATTGAAAGTATGCCTAGAAGGTTAGAGGCAGTAATAAGGGCCAAAGGAGGGCCCACTAAATACTAAAAGTCTAGATCTGAAATGATGCTCAAATAAGTGTCCCAATGACATATCATTTTAAAATGGCTATATCTTAGTGCCATAATAACCAAATCACATGATCTAAGTGGTGTTAGAATGCCAAGAGCAAGTACTATCTTTGACCCTGCAAGTGTTTGATCTTGTTTGTCCCATATCTTTGGCAATTGATTCATTTGTTCAAAATGGCCCAATATTGGAACACTTTTTTGAGCCACTATATGTTCTAGTACAAGGAAACAAGATCCATCCAATGGAGTAACATAGAATGTCATTGGAGTGATATCACCAGTTTTAAAGCAGATAGAGAGGTTAAGAGCTTGAGTGATGGAGGAGTTGAAAGTTCCATTGAAGAGCTAGAGTTCAAGCAGAGAGACAGAGTAAGGAGAAAGTTCATGATTACTAACAAAGGTAGTGTCTATAAAACAATTGAAGGAGCCAGAATTTACAAGTGCAGAAAAAGGTGGAATGTTATAAGAGAGTATGAAAATGAATGGCATAAGAGAATGGGGGTCTGAGAGAGCAGACACATTGAGTTGGACCTTTGTTGGTGTATGGGTGGAGTCAACACAACCTTGAGTCTGTGTGAAGTCTATAAGGTTGCAGACTATTTTTTTGCCTTCATATTAGAGGCCTTTAGTTTGTCTTCCAGAATTGTAGTTGTGGCTACATAAGCCTTAGATGCCCAGAATGAAGACTTTGGGCATTCTTTCATCTTGTAACCAGCTTGGCCACAAAACATGCATAAATTGTTGTTGAAGCAATGCTTATGCTCAGCTGCTGTGAGTTTGCCATCTTTGCCTAGCTTGAACAACAGATTAGAGTTAGAGGTTGTGAAGAATCTGGAGTTGGAATTACTACTAGAGTTGGGGATTGAAGAGCCCTTGTTAGAGCTCTTGGGCTTAGTATTAGAGGTGATGGTGGATGGAGTTGCAGAGGTGGAGGCCCTAGTGTTGTTGTTTCTGAAGTTGTTTCTGAAAGCCTTGTTGGCCCTAGAGATTTCTTCTCAACACTCCTAGTAGTGGTGGTCAATTTGTTGCACCATTGCACAGAGATTGTAGAGGTTGCTTGGCTTGCCAAGCTGAAATAGCTCATTCTTAATTCTGTTAGAGAGCCCATTATAAAAACTCCAGTGGAGTGCCCTGGGACCCCATTTCTAGACTTGGCTTGCCAGTCAGTTCCAATGAACTACATAGTTAAATATACACTGGGTGTCCTTCATGCAGAGCTGCTCAAGTTGAGCCTCAATGGGGTTGTGTGGGCTGAAGTTTGATTGGAGTTCATAGAGAAATATCTCCCAGCTGTTCATTCAAAGTGGATGATGCTTCAGAGGTTCACTGCTGAGGAGATCTGGCTCAAAGTATTCCAGCACAACTCCTTTAAGATAGGATTGCACAAAGGTGACCTTGAAATGGTCATGGTGGAAGGACTTTGGATTTGCCTGAAAGTTCAGCTTGCACTGAACTATAAATGGCTGGAGTTTTCAGGAATCTAGCCCATTGAACAGATCTGGTTCCCAGACCTTGGTCTTAGGGATGTTAAAGGTATTGTATTGGAGTGTGCTCTAGGTCATGTTCTGAATTGCCTCAACAAGCTGTGTAAATGGCTCAAAGGCCAGCAGTATGTTATTGGATTAGGATTCATTGTTGTTGTTGTTGTTGTTAGAGGGGTTATCTGAATCAGAAGGATTGGGTGGTGGTGGTTCTCCACCATTATTGTTTTCTAAAGACAGAGGAGTGGGTTCATAGAGTCCATCATCAAGTTTAGAATCATCCTAGAGTTCACAAATCCAGGGGAAAGTGAGGCCATCTTAGGAAGAGTGGTGAGAAGATATGATGATCCTTGCTGTCTCATATACAGTCTCTGGTAGACTCTTTGTCAAATGGACTTAGCATGAACTTTTATTTTAATCTTATTTTATCTTTCTTCATCTTATCTGATCAAACTTATCTTCTGCTCTTCTTCCTGATCAGATCTATCCCCTTTTGGCTATTCTTTCACATGGTAATCACTGTGTCTTCTGATCTTCTAACTGCTTAGCCAGTGCCCTTCTTTAATCTCTGTTGAGATTCTTTTCATTTCCATGCTGTGCATGGCTGTGGCATAGCCCACTTCATTACTGCTGCTGCAGCTTCTCTTCCATTTAATCTACCACCTGCAGTATCAAACTTCTTTTCATTTCCAGTTTCCTCAGCTCTAGAGGCTGTGGTATGCCTTTATTGCTATTGGATGGCTAGACATAGAAATGAACTCTAACACAAATAATACCTAATTGGGTAATTAGGTCAGCAATACATGTACAAATAGTGTAGTAGTATAAAAACCCCAAAGATAATGCTGGATAGATTTCCAGTCTAGTCTCTTGGGCTTTGCCAACAACTTGACTACTGAAAGCATTCCTCAATACTACTTTTTCCTCAACAGAATGAGTTAGTATTCTTTCTACTTTTCTTTTACTAAGATAGTTGGTAGTAGACTTGGTCTTCTCAATGACAAGAGTTGTTGTTGTTTCATTAGACTAGACTCTTTCTAGTGACCATCTCTGCTATAGGATCTTAGGTACTAACAACTTCTAGTGCCCATCCAGTTCCATCACTCCCTGCATCCCTTCATCATTAGAACTTCCTACAAATTACCAAGAGAAGGGCCAGAACTGGCTGTATAGGACCTGAAGGGTGGAGATAGTTCAATCTCACCTGCCACTACCTTTTTGAGAGAGTTAGAAGGTTCTTTGTTTAGACACCTCCATCCAGACTTGATTGTGAGAGATACAATTGAAGGAGAGTTGAGATTAGAGATTGGCTTTAAAGAGAGCACATTGCCAATCACTGAAATGAAGGATAAGGACATAGTTGTCCCCCTTACTCTATCTGCCCCTATAAAGTTAGAGCCCACCTCAGACAGCCCAGACCTTCTCCTATCTCCTACCTCCAATTTGAATGACTGCAGCCCTAGACTGAGTATTGTAGATGCCAGTTGGTTCTCACTGCATCAGCTGCTCTTGGAAGAAGAGAGGGCATTTTTTGCTATAGCTTCATGGTTTAGGCCAGTTTCTATAGTACTACCTTTAATCTTCTCTAATGCATGTCTCTCTTTGGGTGGTCTCATTACAAGATAGAACCAGTTCAGCCTAAGAAAAGAAGTAGGCAAACTTACAAAAAAAAAATAAGCTAAAAAGATGAAAGTAGGATTAATCTGAGAAAGATACCAAGGAAATCCTACAAATATTAGATAATCATCATATTCCTTCCCACAGACCTTATCCACACCCTTGATGCTCTTGCCACCTTCTCTAACAACAATTATGTTCAACTAGGAGTTCATTTAAAAGCCTATTTGGAAGATCAGGCATAGGCAATACTGAGTGTTGTTAAAGATAACAAAAGAATGAGAGAGGAGCTCAAACAAATGGAGGAGCAAGTAAAGGCTGGTGGAGGAAAAGGAGCAAGAATTATGAAAGTTATTGCAGATCCTGAAGAATATAATGAAACTTGAGGATGAAAATTTGAAGAATGGTGGACAAAAGTCCAAGTCTGGAGGGACAAAAACATTGCAGTCCTTGGAAGGATTGCTGGTGTAAAAGCCATTCTCTTCAGAATAACAAAAGGAGACACTGAAGCCTTTGCACAGGCTTATTTAATCAAAATTTTAAAAGGAGATGAAACCAACTGACCAGAATTCAAGAAGCTAGTAGAGCTTCACTTCTGGCTTACAAATTAAAGAGAGTGGGCTAGATGCTAACTTGAAAACTTAAAACAAGGAGATAAGATGACCATCTTACAATACTTTGTAAAAGTTAAAAATTACCTGGTACAAGCAGACTACAATGCAGACAGGTTAATGCAGATACTTGAATGAAATATAAATCAAGACATGGTCAAGTACCTTTTCTTGAGGGATGGCTGCTATATGAACTGCACCACCTTTATAAAAAAGGCAAAAGAATATAGAGAATGTCAAGAATTACTTGGCTTCATCAAACAAGGAACAGCTGATCAGATATCTAGACCATATAGAGATCCCAATGCAATGGACATAGATGCCATCCAAAAGTGGCAAGGTCAAAGAGGCTGAGGACCCCTAAAATGTTTCAATTGTGATGGCCCTTACATTGCTGTCAAATGCCCAAAATCTAAAAAGGCATGCAAAAAATGTAAATTTTTAGGGAGTGGCCACACCATATAGTGTCTGACACAAAAGGCATTCAGAAATATACATGAAATGAGCTGAAGCTTATCCCCCATGTCTGAGAGTTTACCCAAGAACAAGGGCAAAGAAAGGGATTGGAGCAGATCAGTTACAGGCATGTCCTTTGACAAGGCATGTGTCTGGTTCAAAGATTGCAAAAACATCACCTCAAAGTTGGAAAAAGCCTAGGGCAACCCACTAGATCTGGGCATGTAGGAAGCCACAATAAATTTGAAATACTAAATGTAGAAGAAACTTCTCTGCTGTTATGCAGGTCTCATCTGGATGATGAGCTCAGCTGGGACAAAACACTGGTGCTTGATTCACATATGAAAAGTGAAAAAAATATTTTATTTCTAGAAGTGGTGGAGATTAGGAGCATAACAACTCTGATCCAATTAAAAGAACAAACAAGACATGACATAAGAACTATGTATTCAGGACTATCTGAGACAGATCTTGATGAATTACTTTTAGAGATGAAAAAAGATGATCAGGAGGAATTTCACTTTGTCAGAACCATTAACCTAAAAAAAGATATAGTTCTCCCAATCAAGATAACTCCAAAAATAAATATCCCTTTTACCAAAACATCCACCCTCCTAGACTCTGGAGCAAATGCTGTCTTCATCAACCAGCAATTTGCCCAGTGTCTTCATCTACCTTTAACCTCTTTTAGATGTCCAATTCCAGTATATAATGCTGATGGCATGCTTAACACTGCTGGAAAAATAACACATAACTGTCAGCTTATAATAGAATATAAAGGTTACTGTGAGAAACTGATAGCTGAAGTCATCAATCTAGGAAAGTTTGAATTCATTCTGGGATATGAGTGGTTACAGCACCACAACCCAGAAATAGATTGGACTACTAGAAAGGTTCAATTGATGAGATGTCCACAGCACTGTTAGAATCTCCAACAAGGTGATTTCACCCCTAGTAAGTTTTTACAGGCATTGCAGAAAGAACAGCACAAGCAGTTGTATCAAGTGTACCATTAGATTCATTCCCTGGAAAAGGAAAATGATATCCAGAAAGTGCTTGAATGGATTCAGCCAAAAGAAACTCCACTGGAGGAATTAGTATCTAAAGAATATCACAATTACCTCACAGTATTTTCAAAGAAAGACTTCAAAAGAATGCCCTTGTGCAAGCCATGGGACCATGCAATTGAATTGCAGGATGATTTTAAACCCCACAAAGGAAGAATAATTCCCCTTTTGGTGAATGAACAAAAAGAAGTCACTGCATTCCTAGATGAACAATTACAGAAAGGCTATATTCATCCATTAAAATTGCTGTAAACCTTAGATTGCAAGTTCTGTTTAGAAGCCAATACTTTAGACTATGCCATAGGAGCTGTGCTCTCTATTAAGAAAGAATACAAGTGGCATCCTATAGCATACACTTCTCATAGTATGCAACCAGCAGAATGGAATTATTCCATCTTGGACAAGAAGATACTCTCTGTCATATAAGCATTGGAGGAATGGAGATATTATCTCAAAGGAGCTAGATTTCCTGTGGAAGTCTGGAATGATCATTAGAACCTCCAATGGTATTAGACAAGACAAGATCTCAATCACTGACAGGCCTGATGGATGCAATATTTAATTTAAAATGGATATATAAGCCTAAAGCCACAATGGGCAAAGCCAATGCACTCTCTAGATAAGAAGATCATGTGATTGGTATAGAAAATGATAATAAAGGAGTCCTAGTAATCCCACCAGAGCAGATCAGAAGTATAAAGCTAGATACTCCACTTCTTATCTCCAATGAAGATGAATGGCTCAATAAATCTATATTCAACAAGCTTTGTAAGCTAATAGAAGGAGATACCATCTATTTTGGCAGAAAACACTTTTTGATAGAAGGAGAAGATGGTCTGTTGTACAATTCACAAGGCTAAATATATGTACCAGACTCTGCCTTGATCAAAATGGATATCCTTAGATTATTTCACAATTCTCTGATGGCCAGCCATATCAATTATGAAAAAACATTAGAGTTGATCTCTAGATTCTATTAGTGGCCTGGAGTTACCACATTCATTAAGGAATACATGAGCCATTGTGACAAGTGCCAATGGTTTAAAGGAACCAACAAACCCCCAAGTGGTCTTCTGGTACTGCTCACTACCCCTGACACCCCTTGGAGCCACATATCTGCTAATTTCATCACTGATCTACCTAAATCCTACACTTTCAATACTATTCTCATGGTTGTCAATTGTTTCTCCAAGGAAGTCAAACTCATTCTGTGTACCAAGCAGTGCAGTGCCCTGGATATAGCATATTTATTTTTAAATAATATCTAAAAGCACCA
>JBBPUB010000313.1:0-13288 GCA_038094415.1 Xerocomus alliaceus | reverse complement strand
ATTTATCCCAGTTAGGAGTTTATTTAAAAGATTATCTAAACATACAGGGTGCAGCCCTAGAACAGATCTTATAAGAAAACCAAAAACTGAAAGAAGACATTGAAGAAATGAAAGAACAAATAAAAGCCTTTGAAGGGTCTGAATCTAGTGCTTGAATCACAAAGGTAGTAGCCAATCCAGGAGAATACAATGGAACGAGAGAAAGAAAGTTTGAAGAATGGTGGATAAAAGCCCAAGTATGGAGAGATGAAAACATAGGTGCACTCCAAGGAGAAGCTAGAGTAAAGGCTATCCTATCATGAATGACAAAAGGAGATGCCAAAGCCTTCACCTGAGCCCATCTAAATAAAATCCTAAAAGGAGATACGACTGATTGATCAGAGTTTAAAAAGCTAGTAGAACTTCATTTCCAACTAATGAATGAGAAAGAATGGGCTAGATGACAGCTTGAAAACCTTAAACAAACTAACAAAATGACTATTGCCCAGTATTTCATAAAACTGGAAAACTACCTATTTGCTATGGAGTATGATGGAGACTGAATCTTGCAGATTCTAGAATGGAACATGAATTAAGACATGGTCAAATATCTATTCCTCAGGGATGGCAGATACAAGGAATGTGCTACATTCATGGCCAAGACCAAAGAATATAGAGAACAGCAGGAACTTTTAGATTTCATAAAGAGAGAAACTGCTGATCAGATCTCTAGACCTCATAAAGATCCTAACACCATGGATGTAGGTGTAGTCCAAAAGGGGCAAGGAACCCAAAGACCCCTTAAGTGTTTCAATTGTAATGGACCCCACATTGCTGCCAAATGCCCTAAACCCAAAAAGGCATGTGAAAAATGCAAATTCCTTGGAGAAGGACATGTCAAATGGTGTGCAACTGGACATCCTTCATGAAATATCAGAGAAATGAATCAGGACGACTCATCCCCACCTGAGAATCCATCCAAGAACAAGAGGAAAGGATGAGACTGGAGTAAATCCATCACAGAAATGGACTTCAACAAAGCCTGTGCCTGGTTTCAGGACTACAAAATAATTTCCAAAAAGGAAAAAGATTAGGGCAACCCATTAAGTTTGGGAAGGTAGAAAGCCTAAATCAATACACTATTCTGGAAATAGAAGAAACTTTATCTTTGCCGTCATGCAGGTCTCATCTAGATAATGAGCTTGGCTGGAACAAAACACTAGTGCTTGATTCACATATAACCTGAAATGGCTGAATATCTATTGCCTAGTGGGCTATGATCCACATCTTCTTCTTCAGCTAAAAGCTGCAAACAAACAAACAAACAAAAGATAAGAGGGATGACTTAAGCATGCAAGGCCAAAGTCATAAGGGGTAAGCTCAAGTGGATAAGACTAAAGCCCAGATAAAAGATAAAGCAAGGTTGAGTCTAATGGTATGAGCAACAACTCAGACAAGCACTAGGCTCTAGGATATATATCCCTGTCCTTTAGGGGAGTAAACCTCTAGAATTCAGGTGAACACCAAGTAGAATTCAGATGGAGACCAAGTAGAATTCAGGTGGAATCCAAGTAATATTGCACTAATTCTACTAAAGGAACTAAGCTATAATACTCCTTAGTATCTCATTATACTACTTCTAATGAGTCGTGGTAGACCTTTGGTATAGCACTCTAGGATTTCCAGTAGTGGGAGCCACCACTCTGGGTTTCCTTCTGTGTGTTCATCAAGCATTAAAGAAAAGAAAGTAATGAGTTGTTCAGGTTAGGAAAGACTCAGAGAATGAGACAGTCCATGTTAGGGATGTTTTGATGCCTGTTAACCCAGTGCATGGGAAGTCTAGGACTTCTATCCACTAGAGTCCATTAGGGTTTAAGCCAAGAGACTAGACTAGAGATCTACCCAGCATTGTCCTTGGGGTTTATATACTATTCTACTGTTTGTACATGTATTGCTAACCCTAATATCTGATTAGATAGAATGCTATGCCTACACAGTAGGGATGTGACTAAGATAATAGTCCATGTTGTAGCTATCCAATAGCAATAAAGGTGTACCACAGCCTCTAGGGCTGGGGGGAATGGAAATGAATAACATGTTTGATACTGCAGGTGGCAGATCAAATGGAAGAGAAGCCACAGCAGCAGTAATTAAGTGGGCTATGCCATAGCCATGCACAGCACAGAAATGAAAAGAATCACACAGTGATTAAAAGGGCATTGGCTACATGCATTAGAAGATCAGAAGGACATGGTAATAACCATGGCAAAGAATAGTCAAATGGAGATAGATCTGATCAGAAAGAAGAGCAGAAGATAAGCACAATCAGATTAGTCATGAAACGATAAGATAAGATCAAAGAAAAAGTATATGCTAAGTCCAGCTTGATGAAGAGTCTACCAGAGACCATATACGAGACAACAAGGATCATTACATAACCAAGACAAGAGAAGTTTTCCCAGAAGTAGTGGAGATAAGGAGCATGGAAACGTTTGCTTCCACTCCCACACAGAAATGATATGACATGAGAACAATATACTCTAATCTATCAGAAACAGATCTAGATGAACTACTATCCAAAATGAAGGAACCAGAGTTCCACTTTCTAAGAACAATCAATTCCAAGAAGGATATAGTTCTTTCAATAAAGATAACCCTGAAAATAAACATACCCTTTACAAAAACATTCACCCTCCTAGACTCTGGTGCAAATGTGGTCTTTATTGATTAAAAATTTGCTTAGCATCTCCAATTACCTTTAACCCCATTAAAACACCTGATCTCGGTGTATAACACTGATGGTACCTTGAATGCTGCTGGAAAGATAACGCATAACTGTCAGCTTGTTATGGAATATGAAGGTCATCATGAGAAATTGACAGCTGAGGTCACTAATCTGGGAAAGTTTGAGTTTATTCTGGGATATGAGTGGTTACAGCACTACAACCCAGAAATAGATTGGACTACCAGAAAGGTTAGATTGACAAAATGTCCCCAGTATTGTCAAAATCTCCAACAAGGTGATTCCACCCCAAGTAGGTTTTTACAGATGCTACAAAAAGAACAGCTAGATCAAAGCTATCAAGTCTACCATTGGATACACTCCCTGGAATGGAGTGAGGACACAAAGAAAGTGCTTGAAAGGGTACAACTGAAAGAAACTCTGCCTGAACAATTAGTTTCAAAAGAGTATCATGATTATCTCATGGTATTTTCTAAGAAGGATTCTGAGAGAATGCCTTTACAAAAATCTTGGAATCATGCTATTGAATTAAAAGATGACTTCAAACCCAGAAAAGGTCATATTATTCCACTTTCAGTGGATGAACAAGAAGAAGTCACTGCATTCCTAGATGAACAATTGCAGAAAGGCTATATTTATCCATTGAAATCTCTGCAAATGTCACCCATATTCTTTGTTTCTAAAGAGAATGGTGGGAAACAAATGGTACAGAATTACCACTATCTCAACAAAAACACCATCAAAAACAATTATTCATTACCCCTTATATCACAACTAGTTGATAAACTTAAAGACACTAAATTATTCACCAAAATGGATCTATGGTGGGGATATAGTAACGTTTGAATCAAAGAAGGTGATGAATGGAAAGCTGCCTTTGTTTGCTTTCAAGGAGCTTATGAACCCCTTGTAATGTATTTCAGATTATGCAACTCCCCCACCACTTTCCAAGCCATAATGAATGAAATCTTTGCCAACATGGATGACATAGTGGTTGTTTATATTAATGACTTGCTCATCTTCATGAAAACAGAAGATCAAGCAGAACATGATCAAATCATAAAAGAAGTACTTTGCAGACTTATAGAGAATGATCTCTTTGTTAAAGCCCCCAAATGTCGCTTTTGTGTCACAGAAGTTGATTTTCTTGGCATGATTGTGGAAAAGAATGGCATTTCTATGGACCCAAAGAAGGTTGAGGCTATCACTCAATGGCCTATTCCCATGAATCTAAAAGAAGTAAGAAGCTTCCTAGGATTAGCTAACTTCTATTGATGGTTTATTTTGGATTTCTCTAAAGTGGCTAGACCACTGAACAATCTACTAAAGAAGGAAACTCCATTTGAATGGGGTTCATCTCAACAACAAGTGTTTGAAACGTTAAAGAATGCTTTCATAACAGCCCCAGTTTTGGCTTATCCCAATATAGATTGTGAATTTCATTTAGAGGCTAATGCTTTGGATTATGCCATGGGAGCAGTGCTCTCAATAAAGAAGGAAGACAAATGGCATCCAGTCGCATACACCTCACATAGCATGCAACCAGCCAAATGAAATTATTCCATTTCAGATAAAGAGATGCTTTCAGTAATACAAGCATTGGAGGAATGGAGACATTATCTTGAAAAAGCTAGATTTCCTGTGGAAGTCTGGAATGATCATCAGAACCTTCAATGGTATCAAATGAGACAAGATCTCAATTGTCAACAAGGTAGATGGGCACAATATCTATCTAGATTCCATTTGAAATGGATATATAAGCCTGGAGCTACCATGGGAAAAGCTGATGCTCTTTCTAGATGAGAAGATCACACAATTGGAGTAAAAGATGATAATAAAGGAGTTCTGGTAATTCCACCAGAGCAGATTGGACAGATGGAGCTAGATACTCCCCTTCTCATCTCTAATGAAGGTGAACGAATCAATAAATCTATATTCAATGAGCTTTATAAGCTTATGGAAGGAGAGACCATTCACCTTGGCAGAAAACACTTTTTACTTAAAAAAAACAGACTGCTGTATGATCTACAGGGTTGCATATACATTCCAGATTCTGCCTTGCTAAAAATGGATATTCTCAGATTATTTCACAACACACTGATAGCTGGACATGCTGGTTATGAAAAGACATTGGAGTTACTCACACAATATTACTGGTGGCCAGGAGTCACTACTTTTGTAAAAGAATATGTCACCAGGTGTAAATGATGTCAATGGTTTAAAGGAACCAATAAACCCCCTTCTGGTCTATTAGTACCATTACCAATTCCTAAAACCCCTTGGAGTCATATATCTGCCAATTTCATAACAGATCTCCCTAAATCCCATTCTTTTGATGCTATTCTCACAGTTGTTGATCAATTCTCTAACGAGGTAGAACTTATTCCATGCACCAAGCAGTGCAGTGCCCTAGATATGGCATGATTGTTTCTGAATCACATATGGAAGCATCATGGTCTTTCATCTTCTATTGTTTCAGATTGAGGTCTGCAGTTCACTGTGCAAGTAATGACCAAAATCAATAAAGCTTTATCTATTGAAACAAAGCTTAGCACTGCATTTCATCCACAAACAGATGGTCAATCTGAGATTGTTAATAAAGAAGTACAGAAGTTTCTGAGAATCTTTTGTTTAAAAAAACAAGATAAATGAACTGATTGGCTTGCCATTGCCCAGTTTTCTATTAATTTTAAACATGCTTTGACAAAGAAGTCTCCTTTTGAGGTAACTCATTTGTATAATCCCAGGATGGGAATAAAACCATCAAAGACAGATAAAGCACCAGCTGCAGTAAGATTTACTGATAAGATGGCCACTACATTTGATCAAGTAAAACAAAATATGAAAGTGGCACAGGCACATCAGAAGAAGTATGCAGATCAATCTCATAGTGATACCCCTAGTTATGAAATAGGCCAGCAAGTCTGGTTGTTTATGGATAATCTCCATCTTATGCAAGCTTCTAAAAAGCTTTCTAAACAATGGCTCAGACCAATCACTATTACCAAATTAATAGGAACCAATGCAGTGGAATTAAAACTCCCACATTCTATAAGAATTCACCCCATTGTTAATATCTCATGCATTAAACCTTACAAGGAATGCCTAGAAGATCAGCCAGTTGAACAGCCTGGTCCTGTTAAGGTTACAGAAGATAGAGATAACAAGTGGGAAGTTAATTTCATAGTGGACAGCAGATATCAGCAATGCCAACTGGAATATCTGGTATACTAGAAAGGATATGATGAAATGGAATGAACTTGGGAGCCATGCTCCAACCTTACTAATGCCAAGGAGGCTATTTCCAACTTCTATCAGGCTCATTCTTCTGCACCCCAGGCCTTAACCATTGATCCTAATCAGTTCCTTTTCCTCTTTCAAAAACATTCCAAAAATATCACTGAAGTCCTGACTCATTGTCTTTCATTTGATCATTTGAACAATGATCTTTAAGTGGGGGGTAGTGTGACAATCCTTGCCATCTCGTATACAGTCTCAGGTAGACTCTTTGTTAAGCTAGACTTAGCATATACTTTTTCTTTAATCTTATCTTATCTTTTTCATCTAATCTAATCATGCTTATCTTCTGCTCTTCTTCCTGATCAGATCTAAACCCTTTTGGCTATTCTTTGACACAGTAATTACCATGTCCCTTCTGATCTTCTAAATGCATGTAGCCAATGCCCTTTTAATTACTATGTGATTCTTTTTATTTCCATGCTGTGCATGGCTATGGCATAGCCACTTAATTACCACTGCTGCAGCTTCTCTTCCATTTGATCTGCCACCTGCAGTATCAAAATGTGTTATTTATTTCCACTCCCCTCAGCCCTAGAGGCTGTGGTACACCTTTATTGCTATTGGATAGCTACAACACAGACTCTTACCTTAGTTATATTCCTACTGCATAGGCATAGCATTCTATCTAATCAGGTATTAGGGTTAGCAATATATGTACAAACAGTAGAGTAGTATATAAACCCCAAGGATGATGCTGGGTAGATCCCCAGTTTAGTCTCTTGAATTACCACCAGAACTCGACTACTAAGTCTCACCACCTCAACTCTTTTCTCAACAAAACAAGTTAGTACTCTTTTATTCTTTTAGCTGATAGTTGTAGTAGACCAGATTCAAGTTTCACTTCAGGTCCTGCTGTTTCACAAATCAGAGGCCTCTAATATGGAGGCAAAAAAATAGTCTGCAACCTTATAGACTCTGCATGGACTTGAGGTTGCATTGACTCCACCCATGCACCAACAGAGGTCTGACTCAATGTGTCCACTCTTTTAGACCCCTGTTTTCTTATGTCATCTGTCTCAATACTTTTGTATGATATTCCATCCTTTTCTGCACTTGTAAATTCTGGCTCTTCTGACTGTTTTATAGACACTACCTTCATTAATAATCATGGACTTTCCCCATACTTCATCCCTCTGCTTGAACTCCAGCTATTCAATAGAACTTCCAACTTCTCCATCACTTAAGCTCTTGACCTCTTTATCTGCTCTAAAACCAGTGATATCACTCTGACAATGTTTTATGTCACTCTGTCGGATGGATCTTGTTTCCTTATACTAGGACATAACTGGCTTGCCTGCTACAATCTATTGATTGATTGGATTTTAAGTAGTATCTCGTTCTACACACCTAAATAGACCATGCTAGCAACTTCAAGCTCAACTCCATAGCCTTTGAATCCACATCCCCTAGCTGACTCTACACTTCTCAATATTCTGTGTTTCTGTAATTGCAAGGCTTCACCCATCACACTGATTAACACACCTGTATTTGCATTGGCCTGTTGCCTCCAGGGCTCTATACAATTTAGCCTGCAACTCCATCCAAAGGACACTAAACTTCAAGTGTTTTTTGCTACTCCAGACTCAGTTGATCTTTCCAAAGTCCCTTTGAACTACCATGACTTCACAGATGTGTTCAGCAAAAGCAAGGCCTCTACCCTTGCTCCACACTACAAACATGATCTCAAGATTGATCTGAAAAATGGTGCATCCCCTCCACTGGGCACCACCTACTCCCTCTCTGCCTCCAAGCTTGAGGCACTCTAGACATTCCTTGATGAACACTTAGCCAATGGGTTCATCTGCTTCTCATCCTCCACCCATGCCACTCTGGTCCTCTTTATCTGCAAGAAGGATAGTTCACTCTGTCTCTGTGTCAACTTCCAAGAACTCAACAAGATCATAAAGAAAGACTGCTACCCCCTTTCCTGTATTTCTAACCTCCTAGATGCTCTGAGCCAAGCAAAGATCTATATCAAGCTCAACCTCTGGCATGTGTACCATCTGGTCTGTATCACCAAGGGTAATGAGTGGAAGACTTCATTCTGGACTTGCTATGGCTCATACAAGTGGCTAGTTATGCCATTTAGACTTATTAACACTCTGGCAGCTTTCCAGCAGTTCATTAACACTATCTTCACTAACTTGCTAGATGTTTGTGTAATAGTATACCTTGATGACATCCTCATTTACTCTGCAAACAAGGCCTCTTACAAGGAGCATGTCTGGAAGATACTCCATTGTCTCTACAAACATGGACTGTATATCAAATCAGAGAAATGCAAATTCCATATTAACTCTACTAAGTATCTCAGATATTAGCTCTCTTCCTCCAGACTTATCATATCTTCAGAGAAGGTCAAAGCTATTCAAGATTGGCCTGAGCCTCAGAAATCAAGAATGTCCAGTCCTTTCTAGGGTTTACAAATTTTTATAGGTGTTTTATTCATAATTATTTCAACATTGTCATTCCTCTAACCCGACTCACACGGAAAGGTACTCTATGGCATTTCTCCAATAACTGTCACTCTACCTTTCAGGCACTCAAGAACACCTTCACCTCTGCTCTGATCCTTACCCATTGGGTTTTGGATGCTTCAATTATAGTAAAGACCAATGCCTCTAACTATGCAATCACTGGTATTCTCTCTATCCATTGTATAGACAAGAAAATCTGGCCAGTTGCATACTACTCTCAGACACTCCACTCTCCAGAGCTAAACTATGATACCCATGACAAGAAGCTACTCACCATTCATGAAGCATTTCAGACTTGGCAACATTACCTTAAAGGGTTCAATACTCTTATCAATGTTGTTACAGATCATAAGAATTTGGAGTACTTTGCCATGACTAAACTCCTGACCTGCTAACAAGCCTGGTGGTCAGAGTTTCTTTTTCAATTCAACATGATTGTTCATTTCTACTCCAGATGCCTTGGAGTAAAGCCCAATGCCCTCACTAGATGCTGGGACATATATTCCAAAGAGGGGAATAAGAACTATGCTCATGTCAATCCCTACAATTTCTACCCAATATTCATGTAGGAACAGCTTGCTGCATCTCTATGGGCTACCTACCTTGTAGCTCCAGTTCTCCAGGCCAGCACTCTTTTCAACATTGAGTCACTCCATAGTGATATTTCTTCCACTCTTTCCTCCAACTCCATTGCTGTTACCCACCTCTCTGACTTTGACTCTGATTCCTGCTGGTCTGTCAACTCCAACAGCTTTCTCCATCTGAATGATCATATATATGTTCTGGACGCTAACAATCTTCAACTTCAAGTGCTCTAGTATAAGCACAACCACCCACTATTCAGACATTTCAGCCAAAACTGCACTCTGGAACTAATCTGTAGGGAATACACTTGATCAGGCATCCAAACATTTGTTAAGAAGTATGTATCCTTCTGCACCACCTGTGCCAGAGCCAAGGTCCCAAGGCATAAGCCATATGGACTGCTTAAACAGCTCCCCATTCCTAAAAAACTCTGGAACTCCATATTCATGGACTTCATTAAACAACTTCCTACATCCTCCAGACATACTACTATCTTAGTCATCATTGACTGCCTGTCCAAGCAATGCATCTTCATTCTGACTGATGATAAGGTAATATCTCTGGAGCTAGTAAAGCTCTTCCTCCTCCATGTCTTTTCCAAGCATGGAGTCCCCTCTCACATTACCTCCAATTGAGGCTTGGAGTTTGTCTCCCACTTCTTCTGCTTGCTTGGTAAGGCCCTTGATATTCAACTTCATTTCACCTCCAGATACCATCTAAAAGGCAATGATCAAACAAAGCATATGAACTAGACTTTGGAGCAATACCTTTAAGTATACTGCAACTATCAACAAGACAACTGGTCCAAACTCTTGCCCCTAGTGGAGTTCACTTACAACAATGCTCCAAATGCAACCACCAGAGTCTTCCCATTCTTCACCAACAAGGGCTACCACCCAAACATAACAATTCATCCAAAGAGAGACCTCACCTCCACCCAAGCATGAGAATACTCTGTAGACCTTAACATCCTCCATGAATGCCTCTGTGAGGAGATAGCTGCTGCTCAGAAGTGATACCAAGGTCCCACAAATGCTAAACAAACTCTGGCACTAGACTTTAAAGTCAGTGACCAAGTCTTCATTAAGGCTAAGTATTTCTGATCAACATGCCCCTCCAAGAAACTATCAGAAAAGAACTTAGGACCTTATACCATCATTGTCCAAGCAGGCATGCACTCCTTCACACTTCAACTCCTGGATACTATAAAGTCCATTCATCTAGTCTTTCATATATCCCAATTAGAACCATCCATCTCAAATACTATTCTGAATCAGACCCAACCTCTGCCATCTCTGGTTGAAATCAAAGGAGAATTAAAATACAAAATCATGGAAATCTTGGACTCAAAGATTAATCATAGATGATGAAACTGCAAGCTACTGTACTTGGTCTGTTGATCTGGATATAAAGAAACTGATGATGAAACTTTGTGGTTGTTAGCCATAGAGCTCAGACATGCCTCCAAGCTTATTGATGACTTCCACCTCTAGTACCCAGACAAGCCTAGACCTCACTCTGCTTAGTTGCTCCATTTCAAGCCCACTCCATATAACAAAAAACAAGTCAATTGTAGTTTATAAGCCCTATCTACACCTCAGGTTCATACTCACTATCCAACTTGTTCTCAAATCCCTTCCTCCATGCTTTTCACTTCTCCAACTCCAACTTCTTCAACTCTACCATGACCTTCTTCACCTCTTCCCTTCCTGTCTCCAACTCCAACTTCAAATCTGAGCTATACACCTCTTTCACCTTGAGCCTCACCAGCTTCTCAAGTATTTGGGTCTGGTGAACAAGACACTGCATTTGTGTCTTGACCACCTCCCAGAGTCCCACCAATGACTCTGAGATCCTCCAGAGGACCACCACCCACTTCAGAGTTGACCCACTTGAACCACTTGGCCCAGCCTCTGCTCCACCCTCCATTCTTGCCTTCTTTAATGGCCTCTCCACCACCTTGATCACAACCTGCTTCTCTGGCCTCTCTGCCCCAGGTCACCCACACTTGGCCTTGGCCTCATGGCACTCCATGCACAAGGTCAATTTTCTGGGCCTGAGCTAACACTCAAGCCCATGGTCCTTGCATCTCCAGCACACAGGGGGCCCACTCTGCACCTTCTCCTTTCCCTTGCCCTTACTTTGCTATGTGGCCACCTTCAGAGCCTGATTGTTGGTCAGCTTTGAACCAAACTCTGTCAAAGAAGTGCTTACCCTTTTCTTTGTGGCTTCCTCCACTCCCTCTGCTCCCCTGCTGCCTTTCATGTCTCCTCTGCCCTTTTTGCCACCTCTGCCTCTGCCCCTACCCTCTTCCTCACTTTCTCCTTGGCCTTCTTCCATGCCTTCTCCTCCTTTCACACCTTTACCCTCTGCCTCCACTCCACCACCTTTATATTCCATAGCATGTCATCATTGTCCATGCACTCCACAAGGCAGGCATTGTTCCACTTCTTGATATTAGCAAATTGGTCAGACATGGTAGTGATGGTTTGAAGATGAGGAGCAACCTAGAGCCTACCAGACTTATAAATTCAGAGGACAATAGAATTCAAATTCTACTACTCCATATTGTTCATTAGCTAAATGGCCTTCAGGGGTTCAGGCCTAAGAGGGGGATACTATCATATACCAGTCCAACTCTGGTACTCTGGTAACATCTCCACTATATCTCTAGTGTGATCTCTGTGATACCTTTTTCTCTTGTTTCTCAAACATTTGATTTGTAGATTCTTCTAGTTAGTTCCACTTCTAGATTCCTCTGGTATCTGTTTCTTCAACTCCATCTTACTCATCTAATTACTTATTCTTATTCATACCTTACAAATCTCCTCTGTTCTGTTACTAATCTGATGCAACTCCATAGTATAAATACTATACTTCCAATCTGTACATTCTCCAGTTTGAATATCAACTTAGTCTCCTCTAGACAAATCCAACTTCAAGCCTAGTGCTCATTTGACTCCCAACTCTAAGGATAGTGAGTACAAGGATATAACACATAAGTCTTGCACCAAAAGTCCTTGCCCACTCTGTTTCACCCTTCTCTTCCTCACTCTTCCTTTGTCACTCCATTCCAGACCTCATCAGACTTGTTTAGAGGAACCAGACTTGACACTCTACTAAAGCCAATATTCTCTCCCTCATTGAATCTGACCTCTTTATTTGTAATATTTCCTCTCAGACTGGCCTAGGAAAGTCTACTGTGGCCAGGATCATCAAGGAATTCCTTCCAGATAAGGAAAAAATCAAGCTAGGGCATTCTTCTAAGCTTTCTCCTACTAATAGAGGGAGAATTGTCTCTAGTATTACCACTAAAAAGGCTAAATATGCTGTCCAGGCTATCCATCTCATCAATTCTGCCCTGCCCTCCCCCATCTCCTCCCAGACTGTTCACAATGTGCTCAAGTCTGCTTCTCTCAAGGCTGTGATTAAGAAAAAGAAGCCTTACTTGTCACTTAAGCATAAAAAACAAAGACTTACTTTTGCTCTCAAGTATTAAAACTAGACTACAAAGAACTGGACTAGGGTCATTTGGTCAGATGAGACAAAGATCAACAGGATTGGATTAGATAGAAGAAAGTATGTGTGGAAAGTGGCAGGTGAGCCTTTGCAGGATAAGAAGATTTAAGGGACAGTGAAGTTTGAAGGAGATTCCTTGATGGTTTGGAGATATATGGGTTGGAATGGTGTAGGGATTCTGGCAGAGGTAGAGAGTAAGATGAATGCTGAGAAATATGACATCATTTTGAAGGACAATCTGCTTCCTAGCATGGAGAGTTCTGGGATTTCTAAGGAGAGCATAATCTTTCAGCAGGATAATAACCCCAAGCACTCCTCAAAAAGAGCTCAGGATTGGCTTGACTCCCATAGGATCAAGCTTCTAGATTGGCCAGCTCAGTCTCCAGACCTTAGTGCTATTGAGCATCTCTGGGAAATCTTGAAAAAAAAGTTCAACAGCTATGCAAGACCATTAAAGGGAGTATGGAAGCTTTGGGAGAGAATTGTGGTGGAGTGGGGCAAGATTGAGGTTGAGGAGTGTAAAAGATTGATTAAAAGTATACCTAGAAGGTTAGAGGTAGTGATAAGGGCCAAAGGAGGGCCCACTAAATACTAAAAGTCTAGATCTGAAATAATGCTCAAATAAGTGTTTCAATGACATGTCATTTTAAAATGGCTATATCTTGGTGCCATGACAACCAAATCA
>JBBPUB010000312.1:6727-18075 GCA_038094415.1 Xerocomus alliaceus | reverse complement strand
TACTGGTCCAACTCTGGTACTCCAGTGTCATCTCTGACACATCTCTGGTGCAATCTCCATGATACCCTTTCATCTAGTTTCTCAAACATTCAATTCATAGATTCTTCTAGTCAGTTCTACTCCTACTTCTTTGGTATCTGTTTTTCCAAACTCTATCTTACTCATCTGATTACTTATCCTTATTTATACCTTACAAATTTCCTCCATTCCATTACTAATCTGATGCAACTCTATAGTATATAAACTATACTTCTGCTCTATACATATCTCAGTTTGAATATCAACTTAGTCTCCTTCAGATGAATCTGACCTTGAGCCTTGTGCTCATCTGACCCCCGACTCCAAGGATAGTGAGTATAAGAGCATGACACATAAGTTCTGCACTGAAAGTCCTTGTCCACTCTGTTTTGCTCTTCTTCTCTGTCATATACTGGTCCAACTCTGGTACTCTGGTGTCATCTCTGACACATCTCCAGCACAATATCCATGATATCCTTTCACCTAGTTTCTCGAACATTTGATTCATAGATTCTTCTAGTTAGTTCTACTCCTGCTTCTCCAGTATCTGTTTTCCTGAACTCTGTCTTACTCATCCAATTACTTATCCTTATTCATATCTTACAAATCTCCTCCATTCTGTTACTAATCCAGTGCAACTCTGTAGTATAAATACTGTACTTCTGATCTGTACATTCTTCAGTTTGAATATCAACTTAGTCTCCTCTAGACAACTCCAACTTCGAGCCTAGTGCTCATCTGACCCCCGACCCCGAGGATAGCAAGTACAAGGGCATGACACATAAGTCCTACGCCAAAAATCCTCACCCACTCTGTTTTGCCCTTCTCCTTCTTGCCCTCCCTCTGCCACTCCATTCTGGACCTTGTCAGACTTGTCCAAAGGAACTGGACTTAACAGTATATTCAAACTCACTCTTGTACTCGCAACACCCCTTTGTACCTATGTCCCACACCCAGACTCTCCGTCAATGTATCAAGTCAGTATTTGGCTCCTCCCATACCATCCCTGGTGATTTCCACAGCTTCAGTGCTAGACTGGTAGTACTTCTGTCTATTTCCACAGTGCCCTGCTGTCGTGTCACTCCTACTGGTCCTTTTGACTCTCCTCTTACTACTCTTCCTGAGATGGTCCTCACTTCCCCCCGAATCCATGAACTCTGGAATGATCCCGAACTCAATGATGGACTCTACAAGCCTGCACCTCTGTCTCTAGGAAATAGTGGTAGTGAAGGACCACCACCGCCCAATCCTTTCAATCTGGATGACTTCTCTGACAACAACAATGACAATGATCCCCAGCCAAACAATGTACCCCTGGCCTTCAAGCCATTTATCCAACTTGCCAATGCAATCCAGGACATGACCTGAAACACACTCCAGCACAACTCCTCAGACACTCCCAAAACCAAGATCTGGGAGCCAGACCCATTTGACGGGCTGGACCCCCAGAAACTCCGGTCATTCATAGTTCAGTGTGAACTGAACTTTCAGGCAAATTCCAAATCCTTCTGTTATGACCATTCCAAGGTCACATTTGCACAATCCTACCTCAAGGGCATTGCCCTTGAATACTTTGAGCCAGACCTTCTTGGTAGCAAACCTCTGGAGCACCACCTGCTCTGGATGAATAGCTGGAAAGTGTTTCTATATGAGCTACAATCAAACTTCAGCCCACATGACTCCATTAGCAACATGGAGGCTCAACTCAAGCAGCTCTGCATGAAGGACATCCAGCATATATTGAACTATATAGTTCATTAGAACAGACTGGTGAGCCAAGTCTGGGAATGGGGCCTGGAGCACTTTGTCAGAGTTTCTATAATGGACTCCCTGACAGAATCAAGAATGAGTTGTCTTGGCTTGGCAAGCCGAGCAATCTTCACAACCTCCATGCAATGGTGCAACAAATTGACCACTGCTACTGGGAGCATTGAGAAGAAATATCCTGGGCCAACAAGGCTTCTGGATCCAACTCTGGGAACAACAACCCCAAGGCCCCCACCTCCACAACACCACCTGCCACCACCTCTGACAATAAACCTAGGAGTTCTATCAAGGGCTCCTCAACCCCCAACTCTGGTAGTAATTCCAACTCCAGATCCTCTGCAACCCCCAACCCCAATCTGTTGTCTAAGCTAGGAAAAGATGGCAAGCTTACAGTGGCTGAGCAAAAGTGCCACTTTAACAACAACCTATGCATATTTTGTGGCCAAGCTGGTCACGAGGTGAAGGAATGCCCAAAGTTTTCATCCTAGGCATCCAAGGCTTGTGTGGCTACAATCACAACTCTGGAAGACAAACCAGAGGCCTCTAAAACGGAGGTGAAAAAATAGTCTGTGACCTCATAGACTCCACACAGACTCGAGGTTGTGTTAACTCCACCCATGAACCAAAAGAGATCCAACTCAACACATCTGCTCTCTCAGATCCCCATTCCCTTATGCCATCTGTTTCTATACTCTTGTATGACATTCCATCTTTTTCTGTGCTTGTAGATTCCGGCTCTTCTAATTGTTTTATAGACACTACCTTCATTAATAATCATGGACTTTCCCTGTACTCTGTTCCTCTGCTCAAACTCCGGCTATTTGACAGAACTTCCAACTCCTCCATTATTCAAGCTCTATATCTCTCTATCTGCTTTGAAACTGGTGATATCACTCTGACAATGTTCTATGTCACTCTGTTGGATGGATCTTGTTCCCTTGTACTAGGACATAACTGGCTCACCTGCTACAATCTGTTGATTGATTGGGTCTCGAGCAGTATCTTGTTCCGCACATCTGAATAGACTGTGCCAACAACCCTGAGCTCAACTCCACAGCCTTTGGATCCACATCCTCTGGCTGACTCTACACCCCCTGATACACTGCGTTTCCATGATTACAAGGCTCCACCCATTGCGCTGATCAATGCACCTGCGTTTGCATTGGCCTATCACCTCTAGGGCTCTGTACAATTTAGCCTGCAACTCTGCCCAAAGGATACTAAACTCTGAGTGTCTTCCACCACTCTGGACCCAGTTGATCTTTCCAAAGTCCCTTCAGACTACCATGACTTTGTGGATGTGTTTAGCAAGAGCAAGGCCTCTATCCTTGCCCTGCACCACAAACATGACCTCAAGATTGATCTGAAAGATGGCACATCCCCTCTGCTGGGCACCACCTACTCCCTCTCTGCCTTTGAGCTTGAGGTGCTCTGGATGTTCCTTGATGAACACTTAGCCAACAGGTTTATCTGTTCCTCATTCTCCACCCATGCTGCTCTGGTCCTGTTTGTCTGCAAGAAGGACAGTTCACTCTGTTTTTGCATTGACTTCTGAGGACTCAACAAGATCATGAAGAAAGACTACTACCCCCTTCCTCACATCTCTGACCTCCTAGATGCTCTGAGCTGAGTGAAGATCTACACCAAGCTTGACCTCCGGCATGTATACCATCTGGTCCACATCACTGAGGGTGATGAGTGGAAGACTTCTTTCTGGACTTGCTATGGCTCATATGAGTGGCTAGTGATGCCATTCAGACTTACCAACACTCTGGTAGCTTTCCAGTGGTTTGTCAACACTATCTTCACCAATTTGTTAGATGTTTGCGTAATAGTATACCTCGATGACATTCTCATCTATTCTGTGGACAAGGCCTCCCACAAGGAGCATGTCTGGGAGGTACTCTGTCATCTCCACAAACATGGACTTTATGCCAAACCAGAAAAATGTAAGTTCCATACTGACTCCACTGAGTATCTCAGATACCAGCTTTCTCCCTCTGGACTTACCATGTCTCCAGAGAAAGTTAAGGCTATTTAAGATTGGCCTAAGCCTTGAAAAGTCAAGGACATCCAGTCCTTCTTAGGATTTGCAAATTTCTATAGACATTTCATCAACAACTATTCTGATATTGTCATTCCTTTAACCTGACTCACACAGAAAGGCATTCCATGGCATTTCTCCAATGACTGTCACTCTGCCTTTCAGGCACTCAAGGATGCCTTCACCTCTGCTCCAATCCTCACCCATTGGGTTCTGGATGCTCTGATCATAGTAGAGACTGACACCTCTGACTATGCAATCACTAATATTCTCTCTATCCATTGTATGGACAAAGAAATCTGGCCAGTCACATACTACTCTTAGATACTCCACTTCCTGGAGTTAAACTATGATATCCATGACAAGGAGCTACTTGCCATCCATGAAGCATTCTGGACTTAGCAACACTACCTCAAAGGGTCTGGTACTCCAATCGACATTGTCACTGATCATAAGAACCTGGAGTACTTTGCTATGACTAAACTTCTGACCCACTAGCAAGCCTGGTGGTTAGAGTTCCTTTCACAATTTAACATGATCATTTGTTTCCACTCTGGACACCTTGGAGCAAAGCCCAATGCCCTTACTAGATGATGGGACATCTATTCCAAAGAGGGGAATAAGGACTATGCTTGCATCAACCCTCACAACTTCTGCCTGATTTTCACACAGGAACAGCTCGCTGCATCCCTATAGGCTATCTACCTCACAGCCCCAGTTCTCCAGGTCAGCACCCTTTTTGATATTGAGTCACTCCACAGCAATATTCTTTCCGCTCTCCCCTCTGATCCCATTGCTGCCATCCACCTCTCTGATGCTGACTCCGATCCCTGCTGGTCTGTTGACTCTGATGGCTTTCTCCATCTGGATGATTGTATATACGTTCCGGACACTGACAACCTCTGACTCTGAGTGCTCTGATATAAGCATGACCACCCACTATCCAGACATTTTGGATAAAACCACACCCTGGAGCTAATCCATAGGAAATATACTTGGCTAGGCATCTGAACATTTGTCAAGGAATATGTATCCTCATGCACTGCCTGTGCTAGAGCCAAGGTCCCAAGGCATAAGCCATATGGACTGCTAAAACAGCTCCCCATTCCTGAGAAGCCCTGGAACTCCGTATTTATGGACTTCATCAAACAACTCCCCATGTCCTCCGGATATACCACTATTTTGGTCATCATCAACTGCCTTTCCAAGCAATGTATTTTCATTCCGACTAATGATAAGATAACATCTCTGGAGCTTGCAAAGCTCTTCCTCCTCCATGTCTTTTTTAAGCATGGAGTACCCTCCCATATTACCTCCGATCAAGGCTTGGAGTTTGTCTCCCATTTCTTTTGCTTGCTTGGTAAGGCCCTTGACATCTGACTCCACTTCACCTTCAGATACCATCTGGAAGGTGATGGTCAAACAGAGCATATGAACCAGACTCTGGAGCAGTACCTTTGGGTATACTGCAACTACCAACAAGACAACTGGTCCAAACTCCTGCCTCTAGTGGAGTTTGCATACAACAACGCTCCAAATGCAACCACTGGAGTCTCCCTGTTCTTCACCAACAAGGGTTACCACCTGAATATGACAATACATCCAGAGAGAGATCTCACCTCTGCCCAAGCCCGAGAATACTCCATAGACCTCAATGCACTCCATGAATACCTTTGTGAAGAGATAGCTGCTGTGCAGAAGCGATACCAAGGTCCTGCAGATGCCAAACAAACTCTGGCACTGGACTTCAAAGTCGGTGATCAAGTTTTCGTCAAGGCTAAGTATTTCTGATTGACACGCCCCTCCAAGAAACTATTGGAAAAGAACCTAGGACCTTATACCATCATCATCCAAGCAGGCACACACTCCTTCACACTCTGACTCCTGAATACCATGAAGTCTGTACACCCAGTCTTTCACGTATCACAATTAGAACCCTCTGTTCTGAATATCATTCTGGATTGGACTCAATCTCCACCACCTCTGGTCGAGATTGAAGGTGAATTAGAATATGAAATCACAGAAATCCTAGACTTGAAGATCAATTGTAGATGATGAAACTGCAAGTTACTGTACTTGGTCTGCTGGTCTGGATATAAAGGTACCAACAACAAGACTTCCTGGCTACTAGTCACGGAACTCGGACATGCATTTAAGCTCATTGATGACTTCCATCTGTGGTATCCAGACAAGCCTGGACATCACTCCACTTAGTTGCTTCATTTCAAGCTCACTTCATGTGAAAAAAAAAAAAAACTAGTCAATTGTGGTAGTTACAGCTATCTATCTACACCTTGGGTTCATACTTGCTACCCAACTCTTCGTCCTCGAACCCCTTCCTCCACACCTCCTGTTTCTCTGTCTCCAACCCCTTCAACTTCATCACTGCCTCTTTTACCTTTTACCTTTTTGCCTCCAACTCCAATGAATCTGAGCTGTAGACTTCTTTTATCTTGAGTCATGCCAGCTCTTCGAGCACTTGGGTCTGGTGGACAAGACACTGTGTCTGTGTCATGACCACCTCCTGAAGTCCAACTAACAACTCTGAGATCTTCTGGAGAGCCCTTGCCCACTTTGGAGTTGACCTGCTTGAGCTGCTTGGCCTGGCCTCTGCTCCACCCTCTGTACATGCCTTCTTTGCTGGTCTTTCCGTCATCTTGACCATGACCTGCTTCTTCCACTTCTCTGGCCTCTCTGCCCCAGGTTGCTCGCACTTGGCCTTTGCCTTGCAGCACTCCATGCATGAAGTCAATTTTCCAGGCCTGAGCTGGCACTTGAGCCTACAGTCCTTGCATCTCCAGCATGCAGGGGGCCCACTCTGTGCCTTCTCCTTCCCCTTGCCCTTACTCTACTGTGTGGCCACCTCCACCACCTGATCGATGGTCAGCCTCAGACTAACATCTGATAAAAAAGTATTTACCCTTTGTTTTGCAGCTTCCTCCACTGCCTTCTGTTCCTCTGCTGCCTTTTGCTCCTCCACTGCCTTTCATGCCTCCTCTGCCTTTTGCACTGCCTCTATCTCCACCCTCTTCCTTGCTGCTTCCTCTTTAGCCTTCCTCTGCACATTCTCCTTCTTCCGTGCTTTCACCCTTTGTCTCTGCTCCATCACCTTTGCATTCCACAAGTTGTCATCGTTATCCTTGCACTCTGTGAGGCAGGCATTGTCCCACTCCTAAATATTGGCGATTTGTTTGGACATGGTAGTGATGGGTCAAAAATGAGGAGCAACCTGGGGCCTGCCAAACTTATAAATTTGGAGAACAATGAAATTCAAATTCTGCCACTTCATATTGTCCATTGGCTAAACAGCCTTCAGGGGTTCAGGCCTAAAAGGGGAATACTGTCATATACTGGTCCAACTCTGGTACTCCAGTGTCATCTCTAATATATCTCTGGCATGATATCCATGATACCCTTTCACCTAGTTTCTTGAACATTTGATTCATAGATTCTTCTAGTTAGTTCTACTCCTACTTCTTCAGTATCTGTTTTCCTGAACTCCATCTTACTCATCCAATTACTTATCCTTATTCATACCTTACAAATCTCCTCTGTTCTGTTACTAATCCAATGCAACTCTATAGTATAAATACTGTACTTCAAATCTGTACATTCTCTAGTTTGAATATCAACTTAGTCTCCTCTAGACAACTCCAACTTTGAGCCTAGTGCTCATCTGACCCCCAACCCCAAGGATAGCAAGTATAAGGGTGTGACACATAAGTCCTGCACTGAAAATCCTCACCCACTTCATTTTGCCCTTCTCCTCCTTGCCCTCCCTCTGCCACTTTATTCCAGACCTCATTGGACTTGTCTGGAGGAACCAGACTTAACATCCTCCTCACCCTCTCTCTATCACTCTGTTCTGGACCTTATTGGACTTGTCTGAAGGAACTGGACTTAATAGTATATTCAAACTCACTCTTGTACTTGCTAATTCTTTGTACCTATGTCTTGCACTCAGACTTCCTACAAATGTCTTGAGTCAGTCTTTGGCTCCTTCTGCACCATCCCTGGTGATTTCCATAGTTTTAGTGCTAGACTAGTAGCACTTCTATCTATTTCCTCAGTACCCTGCCATCATGTTGCCCCTTCCAGTCCCTTTAACTCTCCCCTCACTACTCTTCCCAAGACAGTCCTTACTTCCCCCTGGATTCATAAACTCCAGGATGATCCCAAACTTAATGATGGACTCTATGAGCCTGCACCCCCATCTCCAGGAAACAATAATAGTGAAGGACCACCACCACCTGATCCTTTCGATCTGGGTGACTTCTCCAACAATGATGATAATGAACCTCAATCAAACAATGTTTCTCTGGCCTTTGAGCCATTCATCCAACTTGCTAATGCAATCTGGGATATGATCTGGAACACACTTTAGTACAATTTCTCTGATACTCCCAAAACCAAGGTCTAGAAGCCAAACCCATTTAACAGGCTGGATCTCCAGAAACTCTGCCCATTCATAGTTCAGTGTGAACTAAACTTTTAAGCTAACCCAAAGGCCTTCTGCCACAACCATTCCAAGGTCACCTTTGCACAATTCTATCTTAAAGGAGTTGTGCTGAAATACTTTGAGCTAGACCTCCTTGGCCATAAATCTTCAGAGCACTGTCTGCTCTGGATAAATAGCTGGGAGGTGTTTCTCTATAAACTCCAATCAAACTTTGGTTTTCACAACCCCATTGGTGATGTGGAGGCTCAACTCAAGCAGCTCTGCATGAAGGACATCCAGCATATATCCAATTATGTAGATTATTGGAATCGTCTGGCAAGCCAAGTCCAGAAATGGGGCCCTGGAGTGCTTTGCTGGAGTTTCTATAATGGACTCTCTGACAGAATCAAAGATGAGTTGACTTGGCTTGGTAAGCCAAGCAACCTTCACGACCTTCATGCAATGGTGCAATAAATCAACCACCACTACTGGGAGTGTTGAGAAGAAATATCCTAGGCCAACAAGGCTTTTGGATTCAACTCCAGAAACAACAATTCCAAGGTCCCCACCTCTACAACTCTACCTGCCACCACCTTCAAAAATAAGTCTAGGAGTTCTACCAAGGGCTCCTCAACCTCTAATCCTGGAAGTAATTCCAACTCTGGATCCTCTGCAACCCCCAACCCAGACCTATCATCTAAACTAGGTAAAGATGGCAAACTCACAGTGGCCAAGTGTAAGTGCTGCTTCAACAACAACTTATGCATGTTTTGTGGTCAAGCTGGTCACAAGATGAAGGAATGCCCAAAATCATCCTCCCAGGCTTCCAAGGCTTGCACAGCTACAACCACAACTCTGGAAGACAAACCAGAGGCCTTTAACATGGAGGCAAAAAAATAGTCTGCAACCTTGTAAACTCTATATGGACTCAAGATTGCATTGACTCCACCTATACACCAAAAGAGGTCTGACTCAATGTGTCCACTCTCTCAGATCCCTGTTCCCTTATGCCATCTGTTTCCATACTCTCATATGATATTCCATCTTTTTCCACACTTGTAGATTCTAGCTCTTCTGACTGTTTTATAGACACTACCTTTGTTAATAATCATGGACTTTCCATGTACTCTGTCCCTCTGCTTGAACTCTGGCTATTTAATGGAACTTCCAACTCCTCCATCACTTAAGCTTTTAATCTCTCTATCTACTTTGAAACTGGTGATATCACTCTGATGATGTTCTATATCACTCTATTGGATGGATCTTGTTCCCTTGTACTAGAACATAACTGGCTCACCCATTACAATCCATTGATTGATTGGGTTTCAAGCAGTATCTCATTTCACACATCTGAACAAACCATGCCAGCAACCCCAAGCTTGACTCCACAGCCTTCAGACCCACATCCTCCAGCTAACTCTGCACCCTCCAATATCCTGCATTTCTGTGATTGCAAGGCTCTGCCCATCATGCTGATCAATGCACCTGCATTTGTGTTGGCCTGTTGCCTCCAAGGCTCTGTTTAATTTAGCTTGCAACTCCACCCAAAGGATACTAAACTCTGAGTGTCTTCCATTATTCCAGACCCAGTCAATCTTTCCAAAGTTCCTTTGGACTACCATAACTTTGTGGATGTGTTCAGCAAGAGCAAGGCCTTTACCCTTGCCCTGCACTGCAAACATGACCTCAAGATCAATCTAGAAGATGGCACATCCCCTCTGCTGGGCACCATCTACTCCCTCTCCACCTCTAAGCTTGAGGCACTCCAGATATTCCTTAATGAATACTTACCCAATGGATTCATTCATTCCTCATCCTTTGCCCATGCCACTCTGGTCCTTTTCATCTGCAAGAAGGATGGTTCACTCCATCTCTGCATTGACTTCCAAGAACTCAACAAGATCACGAAGAAAGACTACTACCCCCTTCCCTACATTTCTGACCTCCTAGATGCTCTAAGCTAAGTGAAGATCTACACCAAGCTCAACCTCTGGCATGCATACCATCTGGTCCACATTGCCAAGGGCAATGAATGGAAGACTTCTTTTTAGACTTGCTATGGCTCATACAAGTAGCTAGTTATGCCATTTGGACTTACTAATGCTCCAGCAGCTTTTCAGCAGTTTGTCAAAACTATCTTTGCTAACTTGTTAGATGTTTGCATAATAGTTTACCTCAATGACATTCTTATTTACTCTGTGGACAAGGCCTCCCACAAGGAGCATGTCTGGAAGGTACTCCATTGTCTCTGCAAACATGGACTTTACGCCAAACCAGAAAAATGTGAGTTCCATACCAACTCCACCAAGTATCTTGGATACCAGCTCTCTTCCTTTGGACTTACCATGTTTCCAAAGAAAGTCAAAGCTATTCAGGACTGGTCTAAGCCTCAGAGAGTTAAGGACATCCAGTTCTTCCTAGGTTTCACAAATTTCTATAGGCATTTCATTAACAATTATTCCGACATTGTCATTTCTTTAATCCAACTCACATGGAAAGGTATTCCATGGCACTTCTCCAATGACTGTCACTTCACCTTCCAGACACTTAAGGACACCTTCACCTCCGCTCTAATCCTCATCCATTGGGTTCTGGACACTCCAATTATAGTGGAGACCAATGTCTCTGACTACATAATCACTGGTATTCTCTCTATTTGTTGTATGGATGAGGAAATCTGGCCAGTTGCATACTACTCTCAAACACTCCACTCTCCAGAGCTAAACTATGATATTTATATTACTGAAGTTGTATCACATTACTGTCATATGCCATTCCTACTCCAGAACTCTGCATCCAACTTCTCAATAACTCTGGAGTGATCTCCTCTGTTTGTGTGTGTAGAATCTCTGGACCCACATGACTTTTCCTTTTATGTTCATTTTTGTTCTCTGATTGGCTATGCCTGTCCATTTTGTTGGATCTTTGTTCTTAGATGCACAGTCCAGCATATTGCATCTCTGGTGCACAGCTCTGGATTTCTCATTCCCATTTTAGTTATCATCCTGTTCTGCAGCTACTCCGTCATAACCCATAGCTCATCTAATATCCCGAATGGCTGGTGGTCACATACCCCTAGGC
>JBBPUB010000311.1:0-18092 GCA_038094415.1 Xerocomus alliaceus | reverse complement strand
GCCTCGGAGTTCACTGTTTGCAATTCCCAGTTTCTAACAGTGAACTCCAGGTAATGTGTACTTAGTTCATCTCAATATAACAGTTTCTAACAGTGAACTCCAGCTGAGTGTATTCTGGCTGTTAACAATGTTTTCATCTCTCCACATTTGTTCCTTAGTCCACCATTCTTCAAACTTTCATCCTTGGATTCTATTGTACTTTCTGGGGTCTGCCTGAAATGGCAGAAACTATATTGCCTAGTGGATTCCTATCCACATCTTCTTTAGCTAAGATAGCTGCAAGCTAAAACAAAATCTAAAAGAATAAACAAGAGTGGTGACTTCAGCATATAAGACCAAAGTCAAGGGGCAAGCTCAAGTGTGTAAGACTAAAGCTTAGGGATGAGTAAAGCAAGTGTCGAGTCTGACATTTTTAATAACAACTCAGGCAAGCACTGGGCTCTAGAATATATGTTCCTGTCCTTAGGAGAGCAGTCCTATAGTATTCTAGAAAAGACCAAGAGACTAGACTGAAGATATACCCAGCATTGTTCTTGAGGTTTATATACTACTCTACTGTTTGTACATTGCTAACCCTAATATCTGATTAGATAGAATGCTATGCCTATGTAGTAGGGATGCAACTAAGGTAAGAGTCTGTGTTGTAACTATCCAATAGCAATAAAGGTGTACCATAGCCTTTAGGGCTAAGGAGAGCAGAAATGAATAACATGTTTGATACTGTGGGTGGCAGATCAAATGGAAGAGAAGCTGCAGCAGCAGTAATTAAGTGGGCTGTGCCATAGCCATGCACAGCATGAAAATGAAAAGAATCATGTGGTGATTAAAAGGGCATTGGCTACACGCATTAGAAGATCAGAAGGGACATGGTGATAACCATGTCAAAGAATAGCCAAAAGGGTTTAGATCTGATCAGAATGAAGAGCAGAAGATAAGCATGATCAGATAAGATGAAAAAGATAAGATAAGATCAAAGAAAAAGTATATGCTAAGTCCAACTTGACAAAGAGTCTCTCAGAGACTGTATACAAGACAGCAAGGATTGTCACACTGCCACTATTTTAGTGATTTGTGGTGCAGATCCACCTAGAGCCTTGATCTGGTCTTTTATCTGCTCCATTTCTTCTCTAAGTTTTCAATTTTCTCATAAGATCTGTTCCATGGCACTGCCTTGGATATGTAAATAATCTTTTAGATGAATTTCCAATTGAAATAACTCTTGTTTTGAGGAACTAGCTAATACATCTAGTGCATTGGTAAAATGATTGAATAGCAATATGACTTAATCAAATGTGGCTACAGTGGCATTATTATTATCTTCAGAGTGGGCTAAGGGGAGTATATGCCAGTTGTTTTTATTATACCAACCTCCATGATATCTCCAATTGTCTCCAGAGACATTTGTTGGACTAACTATTCTGAAGCTGATTCCAAAGGGATTTTCTTCTATTTGATAGACATGCACTACTGCAAGGATGGGGGCATTTTGTTCTACCACTAACTTGATTATCCAACACAATACTTCTACAAGTACTAGGAAAATTCCTAAGATTGATGCAAGGATGATTTCAAAAATCATCTAATAGTTTTGGCAGTGGTGTTGGAGTCCTTCTCCAAAGATCCAGCTGTCTAAGGTGGCATGGGTGGCTGGTACTACTCCAATAAATACAGAGTAAGGGGTGTGAAAGGTTCTTGCTTGATTTCCTATGAAGAGGATTGGTACTTGTGAATCAGTTGTGTACTTGGCAATCCATCTAAGGAAGTAGATTGTGATGATGTAAAATATTAGGCTAAAAATGAGGCAGATGACAAATAATTGCATTCAATACTTATATGATCTTGCCAGAATGTTCCTTAATTGTATTCTACTTTCTCTTTCTATTTCCCACTTTATCTTCTACTAATACTGCCTTTTTTGCCTTTTTCTAGGTGGTGCTGGTGCATCTGGTATCTTATAATGAGACCAGCCCAATAGCAATCTTCAGTGTAGAAGGTTAAAAGTTCAGCTATAGAAACTGGCCTATACTATTAAAGCTAAAGTGTAAAATCCCCTCTTTTCTTCTGAGGGCAGCTGATGCAGTGGTAACCAATCTCTATTTATGATACTTGGACCAGGGCTGCAATTGTTTGGGTTGGGGATAGATGGAAGGAGGAGGTTAGGGCTGCCTTCTTTTGGCTCTTCTTTCATAGAGATGAATACTATAAGGGGAATGACTGTATCCTCTTTCTTTGTTTCTGTGATTGGCAATATACTCTCTTTGCAGCTGATTTCTAATCTCAATTCTCCTTTGATCATATCTCTCATAATCAAGTCCTAATGGAGGTAGCCAGGTAAAGAACCTTTTAGTTCTTTTAAAAAGGTGGTAGCCAGCAATATAGAGGTGTTCTCACCATCCAGGACCTGAGTGGCCTATTCTTGCCCTTCTCTTGGTGATCTGCATTGGGCAGTCCTAACAATAAGGGGATGAAGGGATCGGTGGAACTGGATGGGCACTAGTAGTTGTTAGTACCCTGGTATCTGTAGTAGAAGGGGTTACTAGAAGGAGAGTCTAGTCTAATGAAACAGCAGAGATTTAAAGGAAACTGAGACCAGTACTACTACTACTTTAGTGAAGTAAAAAGATAGAAAGACTAACTTGCTGGTATAAGCAGAGAGTTGATGAGCTTGAGGCTTAGTAGTTGAGTTCTGGTGATAATCCAAGAGACTAGACTGGGAATCTACCCAGCATCATCCTTGGGGTTTATATACTACTCTACTATTTGTATATATATTGCTAACCCTAATACCCAATTAGGAACTATGCCTGTTAGAGCCCATTGCTATGTCTATCCATTCAATGGCATTAAAGGTGTATCACAGCCTTTAGGGCTAAGGGTAATGGAAATAAATAACATGTTTGATACTGTGGATGGCAGATCAAATGGAAGAGAAGCCACAGCAGTGGTAATTACATGGGCTATGCCATAGCCATGCACAGCATGGAAATAAAAAGAATCATGCAGTGATTAAAAAGGCATTGGCTACATGCTTTAGAAGATTAGAAGACATGGTGATTACTGTGAAAAAGAATAGCCAAAAAGAGTTTAGATCTGATCAGAATGAAGAGCAGAAGATAAGCATGATCAGATAAGATGAAAAAGATAAGGTAAGATCAAAGAAAAATATATGCTAAGTCCATTGGATGAAGTGTGACAATTCTTGCTGTCTCAAATACAGTTTCTGGTAGACTCTTCATCACAATGAACTTAAGCATATACCTTTTGCTTGATCTTATCTTATCTCTTCATCTTATCTGATCAAGCTTATCTTCTGCTCTTCTTCCTGATCAGATCTAAATCCATTTAACTATTCTTTTATATGGTAATCACCATGTCTTCTGATCTTCTAATGCATGTAGCCAATGCTCTTTTAATCACCAAGTAATTCTTTTTATTTCCATGCTGTGCATGGCTGTGGCACAGCCCACTTAATTACCACTGTGGTGGCTTCTCTTCCATTTGATCTGCCACCCACAGCATCAAACGTATTATTCATTTCTGCTTCCCTTAGCCCTAGAGGCTGTGGTATGCCTTTATTGCCATTGAATAGCTATAACATGGACTCTTATCTTAGTCATATATGCATAGCATATGTCCTAATCAGATATTAGAGTTAGCAATACATGTACAAACAGTAGAGTAGTATATAAACCCCAAGGATGATGCTGGGTAGATCCCTAGTCTAGTCTTTTGGTTGTTTCCAGAACTTGACTACTAAGCCCTAGCTCTTCAACTCTTTTCTCAACAGAACAAGTTAGTACCTCCTTATCCTTTCTTACTAAATAATAGTAGTAGTAGAGCCAATCCAGTTTCACCATCAGGTCTCTGTTGTTTCATTAGACTAGACTTTCCTTTCTAGTGACCCTCTCTACTACAGAACTAGCAGCACTAACCCCTCCTAGTGCCCATCTAGTTCCACCACTCCCTTTGTCTTTTCATCACTGGGCCTCAAAGGAGAGTGCCAAGAAAAGAGCAAGAGCCAACCACACAGATTCCAGAGGGTGGGAATGAATTGTTGTCTCCTACTGAAGCCTTTTTAAAAGAATTAGAAGGTTTTTTATTTGGCCTCCCCCATTGGGACTTGATCGTGAGAGATATGATCAAAGGAGATCTAAGAGAAAAGATCAGCTTCGAAGAGAGTACATTGCTGATCATCAACACAAAGAAAGAGGACATAGTCATTTCCCTTATACTATCTGCCCATACGAAGTTAGACAAAGAGTCAGAGTTCCCAGACCTTCTCCTTCGGCCTACCCCAGACCTGAATGACTGCAGCCCCAGACCGAGTATCATAAATGCCAGTTGGTCCTCTCTGCATTGGCTGCCCTTAGAAGAAGAGAGGGGATTTTACACTATAGCTTTGATGGCATAGGCTGGTTTCTATAGCACCACCTTCAACCTCCCCTGCCACCAATCACTCTCAGTGAAATGGCCAAACTTGAAGGAGAACTTGAAACTGGCTCTACTATAAACTATCAGCTAAAAAGAATAGGAAGGTACTAACTCACTATAGTTAGTAGAGAGTTGAGGAGGTTGTTTGAGACTTAGTAGTTGAGTTTAGGTGCAAACCAAGAGACTAGACTGGGGATCTACCCAGCGTTGTCCTTGGGGTTTATATACTACTATACTATTTGTACATGTTTGTCTAACCCTAATACCCGATTAGGTAGAATGCTATGCCTATGCAGTAAGGGTGCGACTAAGGTAAAAGTCCATGTTGTAGCTATTCAATAGTGTTAAAGGTGTACCACAGCCTCTAGAGCTAAGGGGAGTGGAAATGAATAACATGTTTGATACTGTGGGTGGCAGATCAAATGGAAGAGAAGCTGCAGCAGTGATAATTAAGTGGGCTATGCCATAGCCATGCACAGCATGGAAATGAAAAGAATCACATAGTGATTAAAAGGGTATTGTCTACATGCATTAGAAGTCTAGAAGAACATGATAATAACCATGGTGAAGAATAGCCAAATGGAGATAGATCTGATCGGGAAGAAGAGCAGAAGATAAGCACGATCAGATTAGTCATGAAATGATAAGATAAGATCAACGAAAAAGTATATGCTAAGTCTAGCTTGACAAAGAGTCTACCAGAGACCATATACGAGACGGCAAGGATTGTTACACTCAGGGTGGTCACATTATGATAAAGAAGAAAAAGCTCCTGCCCTGCCAAGAAAAAGACAGTGGAGGCAATATCAACAGAAGATAAAGCAGAGAATAGAAAGGGGATCTAGGATTAGACTCAGGGACATACCAGCATGATTATACAAATACTGAATGCAATTATTTGTCATTTGCCTTATTTTTAGCCTGATCTTTTACATCATCACCATCTACTTCCTTAGGTGGATCACTAAGTATGCAACTGACTCTCAAATCTCTATTCTATTCATAGGAAATCACTTAAGAACCTTTCACACACCCTATTCTGCTTTTATCAGAGTAGTTCCAGCCACCCATGCCACCTCAGATGGTTGGATTTTTGGAAAAGAACTCCAACACCACTGTCAAAACTGATAGATGATTTTCAAAATCATCCTTGCAACACTCATAGGAATATTTCTAGTATCCACAGCCATACTGTGCTGAATAATCAAGCAAGTCATTGATCACAACACTCCTCTACTTGCCATAGTATACATCTACAAAACAGAAGAAAACCCTTTTGAAATAAGCTTTGGAATAGTAAGTCTGACTAAAGCCTCTGGAGATAATTGGAGATACCATGGAGGTTGGTATAACAACAATTGGCATATTCTCCCATTGGTCAGATCCAAAGAAGATGATAATGCTACAGTAGCTGCATTTGATTAAATCATGTTGCTACCCAAAAATCTCACCAATGCACTAAATGTATTGTCAGCATCATCAAAACAAGAACTAGCCCAATTGGGAATTCATCTGAAAGACTATTTACACATTCAAGGCATAGCAATGGAACAAATCTTATGAGAAAATCAAAAACTCAAACAAGAAATTGAAGAGATGGACAAACAGCTTAAGGCCCTAGGAGGGTCTGCTTTCTATATCACAAAGGTAGTTGCAGATCCCAGAGAATATGATGGAACTAAAGAAAGAAAATTTGAGGAATGGTGAATGAAAGCACAGGTATGGCAACAAGAAAACATAGGAGTTCTCTAAGGAGAAGTTGAAGTAAAAGCCATACTCTTCTGAATAATGAAAGGAGATGTGGATGCATTTACTAGGGCCCATCTTAATAAAATCCTAAAAGGGGATACAACAGATTGGCCTAAGTTTAAGAAACTCATTGAATTGCATTTCCACCTTACCAATGAAAAAGAATGGGCTAGAAGGCAAATCGAGAACCTTAAACAAATAGAGAAAATGACCATAGCTGTTATGCAAGTAGCCTGAGTTGGCTGCTTGAGATGAAGGGCATGGTGATGGACTTGATTCAATGGAGATACTCAAAGGTGCTGAGGGCTAGGAACATGGTGCAGAGATTGCAGTGGACTTAAGGTTATGTATAATTGCATAGACCAAGAATAGAGAAATAAAGTATAGGGCACCAAGATATATAACCTACAATGGAAGGTCATAGAATGTAATGAAATAAAGGATCACTAAGCCATTATTAGAGAAATGGCTGTGAAGAGGAAGATAAGCATCCTAAAAGAACAGTAACAAAAGCTATGAAGAAAGAGATAAGAAAGCTGTGGAATATGGGAACATTACCAGAATAAAGTAACATTCTATATACTCAAAGAAGAATGGAAGAATATACTGAGAAATGAGTAAAGAGATGAGGAAGATGTGATGGTATACACAGAGAATTGTAATAATACCCCCATTGTATACTGAAAGCCCTGCTTTCAGTACCCTACTCCTATGTGGGATCTCCATAGATCGCTGTTGCCTGAGGTAAGGAATAATGTTCATAAGGACAGTCGTCTCAGATGTGTCTATGCATATCACATGTAGAGCAGACTCTCTCAGGACAGAAACAAGGTCCATGTTCCCAATGAAGACAGAAGGAACATTGGATGTGAAGGCAATTGTAAGCATTATGTCCTGGGGTGAAGGTGGAACAGGATGGACAGCAATAGAGTGAGCAGTCTGCATGATAATAACCCCTACCTCCATATTAAAAGCAAGTGGTGGTGGTGGAGGCAGGAGCAGAGGTGGTGGCAGATTGAAGGACCTGATGTAGGGCAGATAGTACTCATTGTCCATTAGGGAGGATGAGGAGAAAGTCTCAATTGGTGGCTATCACCCCTTGGTCCAGCTTAAACATAGTTATTCCCAGTAGCCCTTCAGAGTCCAGAAAGACCAAGGATGTGGAAAGGACAGTGGTAGGTGAAGGAGGCAGGGGTGGAGAAAAGATTCATTCCACCAAGGGAGGAATGGGTAATGCTGGTGAAGCAGGGGTAGTGGTGGGGGGTGAAGGAGAAGTGGAAGAGGGGGGTCTAATCCAGTCTAAGGAAGAAATGGATTCCAAGTAATGGTTCCATTCCTGCAGCAAAAGAGAAAGGTAGATATGATAGAAGGTAGGGAAATCAGCTTTGGAGCAATCATGGAAACATATGTATTAAAGCCAAATAGACAAAGGACAGAGAGGGTTCTTTCTGGAATTTTATTTATAGCTAAACACAAGGGAATTTCTACCATGGGAGGGGTATCAGAAGAGATACAACGATAATGATAGTATTGGATGTGTGCAGCTTCATGAAACAATTGTACTAGTTCCTAGGTGACTTCATCTTCCTGGTATAAAGGAAGGGCTTCTATGGTGTGGAGGAGTTGGGGGTCCATAAGGATGGCACTATAGAGGATGAAGGTGGCAGAGGTGGGCAAGAAGATAGGCCGCACTCATGAGGATCTGAGTTGAGCATATTCAGACAATGAGGAGGAGATGGATGAGGTAGAAGAAAGCATGTTCAAGACAGAATAGAATGGTAGGGTCCAAGGGCATTTAATAGAGATGGGGGGATGTGATAGCCCAATATATGATAACAGCAATGGTGGTGAGGAGGATGAGGCACAGGAGAAGAACAGAAATAACAAGCTGGTAGTCCATGCAGTCCATGATGGATACTGGTTACCACAGTTGATTGTGGTGTTTATAATCTGTCAAGGTAGAGGCGGTGTGATGGAGATTATTCTTGAGTTCCCAGATATTTTCTAAAGGGGCATAGCCTTTCCATTTGATGAGGTAACAATAGCGACCAGGAGAGCCTTTGTGGGCTAGAATGGCCTTGACTTCATATTCTTCTTTGTCATCAATAATCTCCAGTGGGGGTTCCAGGAACGAGGGGCCATGGACTTTTGTCTGTTTAAAAGAGGAAAGAAGGGAGGCATGGAATGTGTTATGGATTTTCCACGATTTGGGGAGCTTGAGGTGATATACTAGAGGGAAAAGGACTTGTGTGACTTCAAAGGGGCCTACTTGTTTAGGTGCAAGTTTTTGAGAGGGAAAGGGAATGTGGAGGTGGATGGCTTCCAGCCATACTTTATCTCTGACTTTCCATAGAATGAACTTGTGCATTTGATGTCTGGACATGGCCTATCTGGCTAGCTTGTGTGCTGCAAGTGCTTCATCCCTGCTTTTGGTTAGAGACTTCATTCTGGAAGAGAGTGAAGGAATAAAGGTTGTGGTGAGGGTAGGGAATGCTCGGAGTTTATAGCCCATTATTAGGCTAAACAGAGATTTTAGTGTGGATGAGTGGGGGCATGAATTGTGCTGAAACTCAGCAGTGGTGAGGAAGTTGGCCCATTCATGGGGGTTGTTGCTACAGAAGATTCACAGGTATGTCTCTATCTCCTGGTTGATCCTTTCTGTTTGGCCATCAGTCTGTGGATGATATGCAGTAGACAACTTGACATTATAGTGGAGCAGTCTGGCTAGTTCTTGAGCTAGTGCAGAGGCAAATTGTGGTCCATGATCTGAGATAATAGAGTCTTGCACTCCAAATCATTTGAACACATGGTCATGAAAGAGATGTGCTACTCCTAAGGCATTGATGGTTTTGTGACATGAAATGAGAATTATCCCCTTTGTAAGCCCATGGTCAACCATGATCATAATAGAGTCAAAGCCTTTAGACTTGGGTAGGGCAGTGACCAGATCTACAGATAACTGTTTAAATGGGAGGGTAGTCTTAGAAGGAATAGGTGTCAGAGGAGGGGTAACTGGATGAGTGTTAACCTTGGATGCTTGGCAGATAGCACATCCCTTGACAAAGTTCTTTACAAATGTTGTGAGCTCAGGCCACTAAAAATCTCTCTCAAGTAGGGCTTTGGTGTGAAATTGACCTGTGTGTCCAGTACTTGGTGCTGTGTGGAAGGTGTGGAGTAAGGTTGCTCAGTGGTCCAGTGAAACATATAGCCTGTCCCTGTAAAAGAGGTGGCCATTATCAAATTTCCAATCTATTACAGCTGACCTGGGAAATAATGGAGATCTGAGTTGTGCAGCTCAGAGAGCTCAAAGGACAAGAGAATCTGAGGTTGAAGAGGACTTAATTTTGTCTAGAAGTGCAATGTCTAAGGCTTGGATAATGGTTGGTTCAGAAATGATGAAGGTATTGGCATTGTCATGGGAGGTGTCTAGGAGGGATCAATGTGATAAGGCATCCACAGGTCCCATCTTGGACCCTGGGGTGATCTGCTATACGAGATTGAAATCCTGTAAGAAAAGGGACCATCATACTTGTCTCCTGGAGAGTTTTCTGGGATTGTGGATATAGGATAGGTTTTTGTAATCAGTGATGATGACAACAGAGTGCATAGAATCAGAAAGGTATTGTTTCCATTCTTCCAGTGCCAGAATAACAGCAAGTAGTTCTCAGTTATAAATGTTATAATTTTGCTCTGCAGAGGAGAATGTCTTGGAAAAATAAACACAAGGGTGAGGATCTCCATTTGCATCATTCTGAAGCAGAACTGCTCCAGCCACAACAAGTGATGCATCAGTCATGACAGAGAAGGGTTTGTTGGTGTTGGGGAGTGCTAGAACAGGAGCAAATATGAATGCCTCTTTAAGGGTTTCAAAGGCAGTTTGTTGTAGAGGTGTCCATCTCCACAGTTCATCCTTTCAAGTAAGGAGGGTCAGTGGGGCAATGATGTTGGAGAAATTCAGAATGAACTTTTAATAGAAGTTGGCAAATCCTAGAAAACTCTGGATTTCCTTAACAGAAGTAGGCAATTGCTAATCCTTGATGGTGCTGAGTTTTATGGGGTCCATTCTCAACTGTTCTTGTCTGATGATCATTCCAAGGTATTCCATAGTGGGGGTGTCGAATGAGCATTTTGATAATTTTAGAGATAGCTTGTGTTGTCACAGATGTTCAAACACTTGTTTGGTGTGCTAATGGTGTAAGGCAAGGTTATCCTTGATGTGAATACCAATATTGTCCATGTAAATCTTTAACCATCCTTCTATCAATAGGTCTATAAAGATGTGGTTCATGAATGCCTGGAAAATAGGGGGAGCATTGCAGAATCTGAAGAACATGATGGTGGGCTTATAATGTGACGATCCTTGCCGTCTCGTATACGGTCTCTGGTAGACTCTTCATCACAACGGACTTAGCGTATACTTTTTGCTTGATCTTATCTTATCGTTTCATGACTAATCTGATCGTGCTTATCTTCTGCTCTTCTTCCTGATCAGATCTATCTCCATTTGGCTATTCTTTGACACGGTCATTACCGTGTTCCTTCTAGACTTCTACCGCGTGTAGCCAACGCACTTTTAATCACCGCATGATTCTTTTCATTTCCATGCTGTGCATGGCTATGGCACAGTCCAGTTCATTACCGCTGCTGCGGCTTCTCTTCCATTTGATCTGCCACCCACAGTATCAAACGTGTTATTCATTTCCGTTTACCCTCAGCCCTAGAGGCTGTGGTACGTCTTTATTGCTATTGGATAGCTACAACATGGACTCTTACCTTAGTCGCCATCCTACTGCATAGGCATAGCATTCTATCTAATCAGGTATTAGGGTTAGACAAACATGTACAAATAGTATAGTAATATATAAACCCCAAGGACAACGCTGGGTAGATCCCCAGTCTAGTCTCTTGGTTTTCTCCAGAACTCGACTACTAAGCCACTTCGCCGTCCTCAACTCTTTCCTCAACAGAACGAGTTAGTAGTCCCATCCCATTTTTAGCTGATAGTTGTAGTAGAGCCGGTTCAAGTTCCCTTGACGGGTTCTGTCGTTTCATATAAAGTCTGAGGGGGGTGATGAAAGCCACTTTCCATTGGTCTTCCTTTCAAATGTGAATATTGTTATATTTCCACCAGATGTCCAATTTAGTAAATAAGATGGACTTCTTCATGTCATCAATGAGGTCAGAGATGAGTGGTAAAGGATAGGCATTGTGGATGGTGTGGAAGTTAAGGTATTGGTAGTCCTGACATAGGCATAATGTGCTATCCTTTTTAGGGACAAAGGAAAATGGGGAGGCTTGGGGGGACTTCAATGGGAGGATTCATCCAGTTGCTAGGTTGTCATCAATGAATGTTTTATATGCTTCCTTTTCTTTCAGGTTTAAAGAGTATACTTTAGCTATTTTTGGGAGAAATGATGGTTTCAGATCAATGGTATGATCATAGGGATGGTGAGGGGGTAAGGCATTGAATATGGTTTCAGAGAACATGTCCTCATATTCCTTGCACCACTCCAGGAGCAAGGTAGTCTGGGAAAGGTTGTTCTGAGTGAGCTGGGTAGAGATAGTGATCTTGTTGAGACTCTCTTCGAGGCAATTCTGTGGGAGCAGAAGGGATTTTGTCCTCCAGTCAACCTAGGGGTTTCACTTCTGCAGCCAAGGCATCTCAAGGATCACCTGCTTCTTGCCAAGTCCAAGGATAAGCAGATCTATGTTGTTGGAGAAATCTTTGTATATAATTTCTGCCTTGAGCTTTGCTTTAATGGTGCTATGGTGGTTTTCGGTTCCATCAACATTCTAGGCTTTGATTGGTTCCAAGAGGGCCCATACTCCATGGTTTAGATGGGGAACTAGGGATTTATCAATAAAGTTGCTAGTGGCTCCACTATTGATCAGTGCAATGATTTCAATGGTTTTAGACTGCACTCTGAGGTGAATGGGGATTCAGATTGTTTTGTAGCTAGGCAGTCCTACTAATATATGGGAGGGAGATGTTAACACACCCTCTCCTTCTAAAAAGACATTGTGGAAAGTTGTTTATCAGGGGAGTCTTCATAACATGCCTGAAGGATCTGAAGAATTTCATTCTTATTCTTCCCTTGGGTTTGGAGTTATTGAACAAACATCTGTAAGGCAGAGGAGGTGGGAGCTCGAGGGGGTGTAAGTGCTGATGTTGTAATGGCAGAAATGAATGGGGTTGGCAGTACAGTAGTGGAGGTAGTGACAATAGTCTGGTTCTGGGGGGTATAAGGATATGAACAGCACTGTGTGGCATTGTGGCTGGTATGTCAGCAATGGAAGCAGCATCCTTTTCAAATGCATTTGGCCCATTCTTGGGGGGTTAACTTGGTGAGTTGAACTATGTCAATGTCCATAGCATTTGGGTCTCTGAGGGTTCTGGGAAGAGAAGGGGTGGTCTTGCCCTTCTTTAAGGTATTGATGCATGCCTGCTGGATATGGAAAACCTTGGCTTTGTCCAGCCAGTCTACAATGAGGATGGGGACTTTGTCCATAGATAGGATCATGATAGTGATCCTCTGGTCCAAGCCCAGGGAGAAGGCATTTATGAGCATGGTGTGGTTGGTGATTTCTGCTCAGGTGGCAAGGTTCTAGAATTCAGTAATATACTTCTGGAAACTGTCATCTATTTCTCCATTGGGCTTGTGGATAGCCTTCTATACTAGCTTGGATAGAGCAAGGCAGGCAGTGGCTTTGGTGTTGAAAGGAAAAAAGGTGCCTTCAAAGTTTTGGACAAACTTATCAAAGGTCTTTTCTGCAGGTGGGGTGGTGGAATCTATGAGTTTATCATACCACATTTTTGAGAAAGGAACAGCTCATCCCTTGCTGAGCTTGTTAAGTATGGTCATGATTTTAGTTTTGTCATTAGCATAGAGGGTGGAGTTGATGGAGAAGTAGGCCTTCATGGCCTTAATTCAACAAGTGGCATCATCTTGTTCTCTAGAGAAATCAGCAGGGAGAGCTGCCTTGAGTTCCATAGTGTGGGTGGATATGGGGGTGACTGGGGATGGAGTGCAAGTTGGGAACAGTGGAGTGAGTGGACATGATGGTGCAAAGAGGGTTCTAGGGCTAGGGTGCAGAGGGGTTCCTGTAGAAGTGGTAAAGGGAGGTCCAGGGAGTTGCCTAGATCTAATAGCAGGGGAGGCTGGAGGTGTGGGTTTAGAGTCTGAATCAGAGCGAGCACTGATTGACCTAGAGGTATGACAAGAGGGTCAATGAGCTATGGTGATTCAGTGGGGTGTGTCCAACTCTTAAATAAAAGGAATGTAGGGAGATTTTTGGTCTTTTGTTATGCAAGTAGTCTGAGTTGACTGCTTGAGATGAAGGACATGGTGGTGGACTTGGTTCAATGGAGATACTCAAAGGTGCTGAGGGCTAGGAACACAGTGCAGAGATTGCAGCAGACTCAAGGTTATATATAATTGCATAGACCAAGAATAGGGAAATAAAGTACAGGGCACTGAGATATATAACCTACAATGGAAGATTATAGAATGTGATGGAATAAAGGATCACTAAGCTGTTGTTAGAGAAACAGCTGCAAAGAGGAAGATAAGTGTCCTAAAAGAACAGTAACAAAGGCTATGAAGAAAAAGATAAGAAAGCTGCAGAACATGGGGACATTACTAGAATAAAGTAACATTCTACATACTCAAAGAAGAATGAAGGAATATACTGAGAAATGAGTAAAGAGATGAGGAAAACATGATGGTATATGCAGAGAATTATAACAAGGATGACGAAGTCACCCAGAAACTGGTGTGCTTATTCCATGAAACTGCTCATATTTAGTACTACCACAATTGCTGTGCTCCATCAGACCTTCCTTCTGAAACAGCTGAACCTGAGGAGAGGAATGAAGACTGGTTCTACTACTAACTATCAGTTAAAAGAGAAAATAGTACTAACTCACTACGGTTAGTAGAGAGTTTGAGGGACTAGGCTTGAGGCTTAGTAGTCAAGTTCAGGTGAAGACCAAGAGACTAGACTGGGGATCTACCCAGCATTGTCCTTGGGGTTTATATACTACTATCTATTTGTACATGTTTGTCTAACCCTAATACCTGATTAGGTAGAATGCTATGCCCACGCAGTGGGGCGGTGACTAAGGTAAGAGTCCATGTTGTAGCTATCCAATAGCAATAAAGGTGTACCACAGCCTCTAGGGCTGAGGGGAGCAGAAATAAATAACACATTTGATACTGTGGGTGGCAGATCAAATGGAAGAGAAGCCACAGCAGCAGTAATGAACTAGGCTGTGCCATAGCCATGTACAGCACAGAAATGAAAAGAATCATGCAGTGATTAAAAGGGCGTTGGCTACATGCAGTAGAAGTCTAGAAGGACACAGTAATGACTATGGCAAAGAATAGCCAAATGGGGATAGATCTGATTGGAAAGAAAAGCAGAAGATAAGCACAATCAGATTAGTCATGAAATGATAAGATAAAATCAAGCAAAAAGTATATGCTAAGTCTGTTATGATGAAGAGTCTACCAGAGACCATATATGAGACAGCAAGGATCATCACACCTTCAATGTTTGGTATCCCTTTAAGATTAGCTATTAACAAACTCCCAGAACAAATTTTATCTATACTTCATCTCTTTGGATTTGATATGTATGTTACTATATTAGCCCCAGATCTCATTTTCCCCACCTTTTGTCAGGTATATCTTTCCCTCAAGCTATAGGAATAGGACCATTATCTTGAATCTTTTACTTCCTTTTCAAATACCATCACATCCCCTTCTCTACCAATTACCATCCCTTTGTTCCCTATGGTACCTGCCCCAGCACTTGTCAATAGGATCACCTCCCCTTTGCCCCCTCCCTCATCTTCCACTGCATCCTTGTCTACTACCACTATCTTTATGAACTCCAAAGACTTCTTGGGGCTAACCACCTACACCCTGGACCTTGACATCATTGCTGCCAACTGTAGCTTTCTTCTCACACTGCCCAATGGTCAATAAGTCCTCTTCTTTCCCTTTCAGATCCTAACTTCCCCAGTATGTCAGCAACCTGCCTCTGATACCACCACTTGCTTTCAGTGCAGAAATAGGGGTCATTATTGAGCAAACTGCTCCCAATACTGCTGTCCAATATGCTAGACTTTGGCCCTAGGTCATAACATTCATTCTTGCTTACAAACCCAATGTTTCTTCTGCCAGAATTGGGGGTATGGACCTTGCTTCTGTTCTAGATGAGTATGCACCACTTGTAATGAGACTGGACATGTCAGAGACAATTGTCCATATGAACATTATACCATTCAATAGGCAGAGGCAATCTTTGGAGGCCCCTCTCAAGGGTAACTTACTGGAACCAGGGGTCTCAGTGTACAAAGGGGGTATTATTACAATTCACTATATCTTTCATCATATCTTCTTTGTCTCCTTTACTATTCCACAGTTCATTGAGCCCTTCTTCATTTCTTATGTTGAATATCCTTTCCTCTTGATAGTGTCACCCAGTTTCACAGCTTTCCTTTCTTTATCTTCATAGCCTTGTTTACCATTATCTTGGGACACTTACCTCTCTGCAGCCATTTCTCTAGTAATGGCTTAGTTATCCCTCTTCCACCACATTCTATGATCTTCTATTGTAGTTTATATATCAGAGCATGCTGTACAGTAGTTCTCATTCTTGGTCTATGCAATAACATGTAGCTTTGAGTCCACTGTAGTACTTGCACTGTGTTTTCCTTGTTTTACAAGTATCCTTGAGTTCCTTTGCCCTTTGGGTTCCTTGCCACCTAGTCAATTCCTGTATCTCTCGTCATCTAGTAGCAGATTCAGGCTACTCATGTAATATCCCAAGGGTGACACTGGGTAGATCCCCAGTCTAGTCTCTTGGATTATCACCAGAACTCAACTACTAAGTCTCAAGCTTATCAACTCTCTGCTTCTACCAGCAAGTTAGTATTTCTACCTTTTACTTTACTAAAGTAGTAGTAGTACCAGTCTCAGTTTCCTTTGGGTCTCTGCCATTTAATCAAAAGGAGTTATCTTCTATGATGATTGTTATGCGAGTAGCCTGAGTCTGCTTCTTGGGGACGAAGGGTACTAGGGTTGACTAGGGGTTGGAGTCTCTGGGTGCTGGGGGGGGTTCTGAGGTGCAAGGGGCTTGGGGGAACATGGTGCAGAAGTTGCAGCGGACTCAAGATTATGTGTAATTGCATAGACCAAGAATATAGACTACAATACATGACTTGGAATATAAAGGATATCATGGAAGTGCAGAGAAGGTTATGGAAGGTGGGGATACTAAGCCATTGTGAGAGAAACAACTGCAGAGAGAGATGAGCGTCCCAAAGTAACAGTAAAAGATAAGAAGATTATAAAGCAGGAAGGCTTGCGGAACATGATAACACCACCAGGATGAAGTAATGTTCAACATACTCAAAGAAGAAAGGTGGAACGTACTGTGGAATGAGAAAGCTAAGAAGAAAGATAAAGCGGTGGATATATAGAACTGTAACAATACCCCCTTCATACACTGGAAGTTCCACTTTCAATACTCTAACCCCAAGTGGGGCCTCCAAAGATTGCAGATGTCTGAGGTACAGAGTAATGTTCAAATGGACAGTTGTCTCGGATGTGTCCAGGAGCATCACATGTGGTGCAAACTCTCTGAGGGCAGAAGTAAGGACTGTGCCCCTATCATAGGCAAAAGGAGCATTGGGTGCAAAGACAATTGCGAATGTTGTGACCAGGAGCAGATTGGTTACAGGTAGGGCATCGGTACTGGGAACAGTCTGCTCGATAATGACCCCTACCTCCGCATAGAAAGCAGGTAGTGGAGGCGGAAGCAGGGAGGGGTCTAGTAGCAGGTTGAAGTACACGATGGGGAGAGGATAGTACCCGTTGGCCATTCAGGAGGGTGAGTAGAAACTCCCTGTTAGCTATGATGACTCCTTAGTTGAGTTCGAAGGTAGAGATTCCCGTTGGTCCTTCTGAGTCCAAGAAAATGGAGGATGCGGTGGGTGATGATGGAGGTGGGGGTGAGGAGATGCACTCTGCTAGAGTGACATGGAGTGGGGCCGGAGAGGCAGGGGTAGTAGTAGGGGGTGAAGGTAAAGTAGACAAAACAAGTGGAGTGTTTGATATAGAAGAAATAGATTCCAGGTAGTGGTCACGTTCCTGCAGTGAGAGAGAAAGGTATATTCGTCTAAAGGTAGGGAAAATTAATGCAGGTGGAATCATGGAAACATATGTATCGAAACCAAAAAGACAGAGTACAGAAAGAATCCTTTTGGGGATTTTATTGATAGCTAAGTGTAAAGGAATTCCTGCCATGGGAGGAGTGTCAGAAGGAATACAATGGTAATGATAATATTGAACACGAGCCGCCTCATGGAATAACCTGACTAGCTCCTGGGTAACTTCATCTTCTTGGTACAGAGGGAGGACCTCAACGGTGTGGAGGAGCTGGGGGTCTGTGAGGATGGTGCTGTAGAGGATGAAGGTGGCAGAGGTGGGCAAGAATGTAGGCCACACTCATGAGAATCTGAGTCGTGCATACCCAGACAACGATGAGGAGAAGGACGAGGAAGAAGAAAGCATGTTCAAGGGCAACTAAAATGGTTGGATCAATGGGCATCTAATGAGGATGAGGGAATGTGGCTGCCCAATATATGGTGACCACAACAGTGGTGATAAGGATGAGGCAGAGCAGGAGGATGGAGATAATCAGCTGAATGTCGAGGCATTCCATGAGAACTCCTGGTTATCACAGTAGATGGTGGCATTTATAATCTGTCAAGATAGAGGCTGTGTGATGGAGATTACTTTTGGATTCCCAGGTGTTTTCCAAAGGAGTGTAACCCTTTCATTTGATGAGGTAGTGATAGCGACCAGGAGTTCCTTTGTGAGCTAGAATGGCCTCGACTTCAT
>JBBPUB010000310.1:0-18135 GCA_038094415.1 Xerocomus alliaceus | reverse complement strand
CAATGACATGTCATTTTAAAATGGGCATAGCTCAATGGCATGACAACTAAATCATATGATCCAAGTTGGGTTAGGAAGCCTAGAGTAAGTACTACCTTTGCTTATGCAGGTGTTTGGCCTTGTTTGGTCTCTATCACTGGCAATTTACCAATCTCTTTAAAATGTACCAACATTAGGACACTTTTTTGAGCCACTGTATCTATTGTCAATTGCAACATTCATGGACTGTGGCTTTTGAAACCTCACCCATTGGTCATGGCATATGACAAGTGGTTCATATGTCATTTCACTCTGTTAGCTTTTAAGTCTGACAACTGCAAAGAACAGGGTCAACCAACAATAGACAAGAAGTCAAGCATGCACCACATACTCTGATATCAGCACTAGTCAATCACAAGAGGCTGTAGACTTGCAGTTCTGTTCCAAAGTGGAATCAAATACAGTGCTATTAACTTGAACAGAGTTCCTGTCTAGAAATAGACAATGTGAGAGAAGTAATATATCTTTTATAACATATAGCAGTGGTAAATAAGTATGAGGCACATGCTTCTTGGTTTCTAGACTTATTAATTGATAAAGTAAAGTCAATAAAATGCATGAGATCACAGATAATTCCATCAGCTGCTGTCAAATTGAAGTATTTCTTGGTGATAGGTTAAATGAGCTGAAACATACTTTATATCTGATTTGAATGATTACATGGGAGGACTTACTTGACACCTATGGTATCAAAGAAACCATCAGACAGCAACAGATCATGATAGTCAATGCTGCCTAGGAGTTGATATTCTTTCAAAAGCATTGCAGAGAACAATGTCTTCATACTAAGGGGTAAAATCATCTTTATATGAGCAATGGTACATGTAATGGACATCTCCACAAGCTATCAATGACCAGCTTTGGAGTGGTAGTAAGACTAAGCATATCAAATGAGATATGAACACTAGATGACCCACCTTTCATAGGTGCATGCAAAATGTTGGTCAAATGCTATGGTGTATGAGCTGGCACCTTTCTAATAGCCACAATCCAAGGCCAGCAATCAATATCAGTAAGTACATAGAACCACTGCCAGTAAGCAAAGCATATTTGCTGTCTAGGATATACCAATCTTTGAATGTCCTCAGTTTGGGATGGTATGGCATGTTCTCTAGCTCATGACACCATATTTTGACAAGAGAGCTAACCCCTGTGTACATGCATATACTAGGTGAAACTAGCTAGAATTATTGTCCAACTACCATCAAATTGTCACTCACCTCTGGCACTTAAAGATAACCTAAATGAGGTTTATCATCCACAAGAAATTGAGGTTGACATTCTTTGTCTATAGTTTCATGCATCAAAATATGATTGAATGAAGACTGTGATCCTAAAAAGAGATACACTCCTACTCTAAATCTTTTGCAATCAATGTAACCCATTCTTTCATGTTATGCATTGTAGAATCCCAGTTAGCAGCTTCCAGCAGAGCAAGAATGGTATCCATCTCTAAAAAGGGGTTAGGATTGTTGTGGGTGATATTCAGTCTCCTTAAAGACTTCTTGGATAGAATGCCACCACAATAACATTTATTAATGGTATAAAGGGGAGTCAGTGGTTTCTGGCCACCCACATTAGCCTGAAATTCCTCATCTTCAGGTTCAGAGCTATCATAAGGTAATAAATAGCAGCTCATCAAAGTGGAGGACAACTTGCACGGACATGATTACTATGGAGGAGCAGAGAAGATAGATAGGGATTGGATTATGTTTCCCTTGATAGTTTGTGGTCATATGGTATTGCCACACTGGTCAGGTGTAATACTAGTGAAAAGAACCAGCAAATCAGTGTCACTATGCAATGAATAAGAATGTAGACTAATTAAACAGCCAGGAATTTAAAAGGTATTATTAAAGGCAGTCAGTGCAAAAGAAGGCAGTGCTGATGGATCTATAAAATAATCAATATTACATGACCAAGTAGGAGATTTAGCTTTAGACATGCATTGCTTAAGTGAATTTGTTCCAGCCAAATGGAAGACCATATTATAGTTAGAAGCATTTCAATAACTGTCATGGATGTTATCAAAAAGCTAATCTGATGTGACCAAGCTTTGTGCTAGACTAAGAATGGGTGAGAAAGAATTGGACCTTGTATTACAAGGGTTGTGTTTTGGTGAGATGCCATGTAAGAAGGTGATGTTAAATGAAGTTGCAGCAACTAATAATGAGGTTGCCTGTTTTTTCTATAAAGTTGAGTAATTGACAAAAATATGTTTTTACATACCTGAGCTAAAGCATGTATTAATGCCTCCAGGTGTCACATACTGCTCCAACTCCAGTACTCCAGCACTCTCTGATATGATCTCTGGTATGATCTCTGGTATGATCTCCTAGATATCTCTTATTTCATTTCTTGTATTCTTGATTTATATGATCTTCTTTAGTTATTCTCATTCTTAGTTCCTCTGAGCAGGCATCTTGCTTAGTATGACAGCCTGACATCTGTCTCTAACCTGTCCTGAATCTGTCTCAGACATCTGTCTCTGACTTGTCTCCAACCTGTCTTGGGCATGTTCCCAACCTGTCTTCAACTTTGATATATCATTACTCATTCTGTTTCATCTTTGACAACCTGTCACATTCTGTGTGACAATCCTTGCCATCTTGTATATGGTCTCTGGTAGACTCTTCATTGTAAAAGACCTAGCATATACCTTTTCTTTGATCTTATCTTATCATTTCATGACTAATCAGATCATGCTTATCTTCTGTTCTTTTTCCTGATCAGATCTATCCCCATTTGGCTACTTTTTACCATGGTCATTACCATGCTCTTCTAATCTTCAAATGCATATAGCCAACACCCTTTTAATCACCAAGTGATTCTTTTTATTTCTGTGCTGTGCATGGCTATGGCATAGCCCAGTTCATTACCACTGCTGCAGCTTCTCTTCCATTTGATCTGCCATCCACAGTATCAAATGTGTTAGTCATTTCCATTCTCCTTAGCCCTAGAGGCTATGGTATGCCTTTAATGCTATTGAATAGCTACAACATGGACTATTATCTTTGTTGCATCCCTACTACGTAGGTATAGCATTCTATCTAATCAGGTATTAGGGTTAGACTAACATATACAAATAGTATAGTAGTATATAAACTCCAAGGACAAAGCTAGGAAGCCCCTAGTCTAGTCTCTTGAATTACCACCAGAACTCAACTACTAAGTCTTATACTCTTCAACTCTTTCCTCAATAGAACAAATTAGTACCTTCTCCTCTTTTAGCTGATAGTCATAGTAGACCGGTTCAAATTCCCTACAAGTTCTGCCATTTCATTAGACTAGACTCTAGCTTTTCTAGTGACCTCCTCTACTACAGAAGCACTAGTACTAATGAGTGCTAGTGCCCATCCAGTTTTACCACTCCCTTCATCCCTTCATCATTAGTTGCCAATGGGCAGAGCTAAAAGAAGAGCAAGAACTGGCCACACAGGACCTAGAGGGTGGGAACAGATCACTCTCACCTGCTGAGGCATTCTTAAGAGAATTAGAATGTTCTTTACTTGAACTCCTCCATTAGGACTTGATCATAAGAGATATGATTGCAGGAGATTTGAGAGAAGAGATCAGCTTCGAAGAAAGTACATCACCAATCACTGACATAAAGGATGAGAAGATAGTTGTCTCCCTTTTACTATCCACCCCTACAAAGTTTGAGAGAGTCAGAGTTCCTAGACCTCCTCCATTTGCCTACTTCTACCCCAGATTTAAATGATTGCAGTCTAGGACTGAGCATTATAGACATTGCAGATCGGTCACCTCTGCATTGGCTGCCCTCAGAAGAAGAGAGGGTATTTTATGCTTTAGCTTCAATGGTACAGGCCAATTTCTATAGTTGGACTTTCAACCTTTCCAAAAGAAGATTATCAGAAGGCTGGTTGAAGTATGAGTTTGAAGAAGCATCTGCACTGCCAAGAAAAAGACAAAGGTAGCAATATCAGCAGGAGATAAAATGGGGAATAGAAAGAGGAAGTAGGATAGGATTACAAAACCTCCCAGCAAAGTCTTACAAATATTGAATGTAATTATTTGTTATTTGCCTCCTCTTTTGCCTGACCTTTTACATCATCACAATCTACTTCCTTAGATGGATTGCCAAGTACTCCACTAATTCACAAGTCCCAATCCTTTTTGTAGGAAATCAAAGCAGGACTTTTTACACACCTTACTCTACATTCATAGGAGTAGTACCTGCAACACATGCCACCTCAGACAGTTGGATCTTTGGAGAAGGACTCCAACATCACTGTCACAACTGCTAGATGATCTTGATGTTTGAACTCATCTTAGCAACCTTTGTAGGAATTTTCTTAATCACCACCACCATAATCTGCTGGATCATAAAACAAGTTGTTGAATGCAATGTGCTGTTACTTGCTGTAATACATGTCTACAAAACTGAAAAAAAACCCATTTGGAATAAGTTTCAGCATCATAAGCCTGACAAAAGCCTCTAGAGATAATTGGAGATACCATGGAGGTTGGTATAATGATGACTGGCACATACCCTCTTTGGTTAGATCTGAAAATGATGATAACACCACAGTAGCCACATTATGTTGTTACCTGAACATCTTTGTAATGTGCTGGACACATTAGCTGGCTTATTCAAGAATGATTTATCTCAATTGGGAATTCATTTGAAGGAGTTCCTTAATATCCAAAGTGTGGCTATGGAGCAGATATTATGAGAAAATAAGAAGCTCCAAAATGATGTGGAAGAAATGGAAGAACAAGTGAAGAGCAAGCTAAAGGCTAGCTCATCAGCATGCATCACAAAAGTTGTTGCAGATCCTAGAGAATATAATGGAACCTAAGGAAGGAAGTTCAAAGAATGATGGACGAAAGCCCAAGTATGGAGACAGAAGAACCTGGGAGCACTTCATGGAGAAATAGGAGTGAAAGCCATTCTTTCTCGTATGATGAAAGGAGATGCAGGAGCATTTGCCCAGGCTCATTTGAATAAACTCTTGAAAGGTGAAACCACTAATTGGCCAGAATTTAAGAATCTGGTAGAACTTCATTTCTGCTTGACTAATGAATGAGAATGGGCTAGACACCAGATTGAGAATCTGAAGCAAACCAATAAGATGATGGTTGCCCAGTATCTCATCAAACTGGAAATTTATTTATCACAAGCTGAATACAATGGAGATCGGATTTTGCAGATCCTAGAATGAAACATGAATCAAGATATGGTAAAATATCTATTCTTAAGAGATGGACACTACAAAGATTGTGCCACATTCATGAATAAAGTCAAAGAGTATGGAGAATGCCAAGAACTCTTATGTGACAATCCTTGCTGTCTTGTATACAGTCTCTGGTAGACTCTTCATCGCAACAAACTTAGTGTATACTTTTTGCTTGATCTTATCTTATTGTTTCATGACTAATCTGATCGTGCTTATCTTCTGCTCTTCTTCTTGATCAGATCTATCTCCATTTGGCTATTCTTTGACACGGTTATTACCATGTTCCTTCTAGACTTCTACTGCATGTAGCCAACACCCTTTTAATCACTGCATGATTCTTTTCATTTTCGTGCTGTGCATGGCTATGGAACAGCCCTGTTCATTACTGCTGCTGCGGCTTCTCTTCCATTTGATCTGCCACCCACAGTATCAAACGTGTCATTCATTTCCATTCCCCTCAGCCCTAGAGGCTGTGGCATGACCTTTATGCCATTGGATAGCTACAACACGGACTCTTACCTTAGTCGTATCCCTACTGCGTAGGCATAGCATTCTACCTAATCAGATATTAGGGTTAGACAAACATGTACAAATAGATAGTAGTATATAAACCCCAAGGACAATGCTGGGTAGATCCCCAGTCTAGTCTCTTGGTTTTCTCCAGAACTCAACTACTAAGCCACTCCACCACTGTCAACTCTTTCCTCAACAGAATGAGTTAGTAGTTCTTTATATTCTTTAGCTGATAGTTGTAGTAGAAGCCGGTTCAAGTTTCCCTTTGAATTCTGCTGTTTCATCTTAGGCTTTATCCAACAAGGAACTGCAGATAGGATTTCCTGTCTATACAAGAATTCCAATGCCATGGATGTAGATGCAGTCCAAAAAGGGCAAGAAGGGAGAAGATCCTTAAAATGTTTCAATTGTCAAGGACTGCATATTGCCTCTAAATGCCCTAAGCTCAAAAAGGCATGTGAAAAATGCAAATTCCTTGGAGGAGGACATGCCAAATGGTGCCCTATGGAATGACCCTCATGCAATATCCAAGAAATAAGTAAGGATGATTCAGAATCACCCAAGAAGTTTCAAAAAGGAAAAGGAAAAGAACAGGATTGGAGTAAATCCATTGCAGGAATGAATTTTAACAAAGCACATGCTTGGTTCCAAGACTATGAAACAATCTCTTTCAAAACAGGAAAAGATTAGAGCAACCTCTTAAGTCTAGGAAAGTGGAAAGCCCAAATCAATATGCTATTCTAGAAATAGAAGAAACTTTATCTTTGCTGTCATGCAGGTCTCATTTAGATAATGAGCTTGGCTGGGATGAAACTCTAGTGCTTAATTTGCATGTGACTAAATCAAGAGAAGTTTTTCCAGAAATAGTGGAAATAAGGAGCATGAATGAATCAACTCCAACTTCTTCACAGAAGAGACATGACGTAAGAACCATGTATCCTAGTCTGACTGAGTCAGATTTAGATGAACTGTTACCAGAAACAAAGACACTTGAATTTCATTTCCTGAGAACTCTTAATCCAATAAAAGATATAGTTCTCCCAATAAAGATAACCCCTAGAATGAATATTTCTTTTACAAAAACATCTGCCCTCCTAGACTCTAGAGCAAATGTGATCTTTATAGATCAAACTTTCACATAGCGTTTTCATTTACCTTTAACCCCATTAAAACATCCTATACCTGTGTATAATGCCAATGGAACTTTAAATGCTGCAGGAAAGATTACACATAACTGTCAGCTTGTTATGGAATATGAAGATTATCATGAGAAATTGACCACTGAGGTCACTGATCTGGGAAAGTTTAAATTTATCCTAGAATATGAGTGGTTACAGTGCCACAACCCAGAAATAGATTGGACTACTGGAAAGGTTAGATTGACAAGATGTTCCCAGCATTGTCAAAATCTCCAACAAGATGATTCCACCCTAAGCAAGTTTTTACAGATGCTATGCAAGGAACAGCTAGACCAATCATACCAAGTGTATCATTGGATCCATCATCAGGAACTAAAACAGGAAAAGGACAAAATATTAGAATGAGTACAACCAAAAGAGACTCCTCCTGAGCAATTAGTCCCAAAGGAGTATCATGATTATCTCACAGTGTTTTCAAAAAAAGGATTCCAAGAGAATGCCCTTACAAAAACCTTGGAATCATGCTATAGAGTTACAAGATGACTTCAAACCCCGAAAAGGATGTATTATACCCCTTTCAATAAATGGAACAGGAAAAAGTCACTGCATTTCTAGATGAACAATTGCAGAAAGGCTATATCTGTCCATCCAAATCACCACAAATGTTGCCAGTATTCTTTATCCCAAAGAAAGATAGAGGAAAACAAATGGTATAGGATTACAGATATCTTAACAAACATACCATCAAGAATAATTATCCTCTGCCGCTCATATCATAATTAGTCAATAAACTCAAAGATGCTAAGTTATTTACCAAGATGGACTTAAGATGGGGATACAACAATGTTCACATTAAAGAAGGGGATGAATGAAAAGCCACATTCATATGCTTCCAAGGAGCTTACAAACCTCTAGTAATGTATTTCAGATTATGCAATTCTCCAGCCACTTTCCAAGCAACGATGAATGAAATATTCACTGACATGAATAACATGGTGGTAGTCTACATTGATGATCTTCTCATATTTACCAAAACAGAAGATCATGAGAAACATGATCAAATTGTTAAAGAAGTGCCTCAACGATTAAAGGAGAATGACCTCTTTGTGAAAGCCCCTAAATGCTGCTTTCATGTCATAGAAGTAGATTTTCTAGGCATGATTGTGGAAAAGAACAGCATTTCTATGGATCCAAAGAAGGTTGAGGCTGTAACACAATGGCCTGTTCCCTCAAATCTTAAAGAAGTAAGAAGCTTTTTGGGATTAGCCAACTTCTATCAAAGATTCATTTCAAATTTCTCACAAGTGACTAGACCACTAAATGATTTATTAAAGAAAGAAGTTCCCTTTAAATGGGGCTCTGCTCAACAAGAGGTGTTTGATACCCTTAAAATTGCTTTCATAACAGCACTAGTATTAACTTATTCAGACATAGATTGTGAATTCTGTTTAGAAGCTGACACTTCAGACTATGCCATAGGAGCAGTACTGTTGATTAAAAAAGATGACAAGTGGCATCCTATTGCATATGCTTCTCATAGCATGCAACCTGCAGAATGGAATTATCCCATCTCAGACAAAGAAATGCTTTTGGTAATTAGAGCATTGGAGGAATGGAGATATTATCTCAAAGGAGCTAGATTTTCTATGAAAGTCTGGAATGATCATCAGAACCTTCAATGGTATCAAACAAGACAAGATCTCAATCGTTGACAAGCCAGATGAGCTCAATATCTATCTAGATTCCAGCTAAAATGAATTCATAAGCCTGGCACTACAATGGGAAAGGCTGATGTCCTTTCTAGATGAGAAGACCATGCTATTGGAATAGAAAATGATAATAAAGGAGTATTAGTAATACTGCCAGAGCAGATTGGACAAATGGAGTTAGAAACTCCTATTCCCATCTCCAATGAAGGTGAACAACTCAATAAATCTATATTCAATGAGCTTTATAAGCTTATGAAGAAGGATACCATTTATCTCAGCAAGAAGCACTTCTTACTTGAAGAAGAAGAAGGCTTGTTGCATGATCCACAAGGCCACATATACATACCTGATTCCACCTTGATTAAAATGGATCTTCTCAGATTACACCACAACTCACCCATAGTGGGACATCCAGGATATAAGAAAACCATGAAATTAATCTCTAGATTCTATTGGTGGCCTGAAATGTCTACTTTCATGAAGGACTACGTAAACCATTGTGAAAGATGTCAATAGTTCAAAGGAACAAATAAAGCCCCAAGTGGTCTGATGGTTTCTTTGCCAATACTTGAAACCCCTTGGAGTCATATTTCTGCAGATTTCATCACTAATCTTTCTAAATCCCACTCTTTTAACACAATTCTCACAGTCATTGATCAATTTTCCAAGGAGGTAGAACTTATCCTGTGCACAAAGCAGTGCAGTGCCCTGGATACAGCATGATTATTCCTAAATCATGTATGGAAGCATTATGACCTTCCATCTTCTATTGTTTCAGATCAAGGTCTGCAATTTGCTGCACAAGTGATAACAGAAATTAACAAAGCATTATCTATTAAAACAAAGCTCAGCACTGCATTTCATCTGCAAACTGATAGTCAATCTGAGATTGTTAATAAAGAAGTTCAAAAGTTTTTGAGAATCTTTTGTTCAGAAAAACAAGATCAATGGGCAGATTGGCTTGCTGTCACTCAGTTTTCTATTAATTCTAAACAACATGCTTCTATCAAGAAGACCCCCTTTGAAGTTATGCACTTGTATAACCCCAGAATGGGTATAGAACCACCAAAGATGGATAAAGCTCCAGCTGCAGTAAGATTTGCTGATGAGATGGCTATCACATTTAATCAAGCATGGCAGAATATGAAAGTGGCACAGGCACATCAGAAGAAGTATGTAGATCAATCTTACAGTAACATCCCTGGATATAGCATAGGCCAACAAGTTTGGCTATCCATAGATAATCTCCAACTCACATGTGCTTCAAAGAAGTTGTCAGAATGATGGCTTGGACCATTCACTATTATGAAAATGATGGGAACCAATGCAGTGGAACTAAAGCTTCCCCAATCCATGAGGATTCATTCAGTTGTTGATATCTCTTGCATTAAATCTTATAAGGAATGCCTAGAAGGTCAGCCAGTTGAATGGCCTGGTCCTATCAAGGTTACAGAAAATAGAGATAATGAGTGGGAAGTGGATTTCATTGTGGACAGCAGATATCGGCAGCATCCACTGGAATATCTGGTATACTGGAAAGGATATGATGAAACAGAACAAACTTTGAAGCTGCACTTCAACCTTACTAATGCCAAGGAGGCTATTTCCAACTTCTATCACAATCATCCCTTGGCTCTGAGAGCCCTCACTATTGATCTCAAACAGTTCCTTTTCCTTTTCCAGAAATGTCCTGAGAATGTCGCTGAAGTTTCAACTCATTATCTCCCCTTTGATCATTTGGACAATGATCTTTAGAAGGGGGGTAATGTGATGATCCTTGCTGTCTCATATACAGTCTCTGGTAGACTCTTCATTGTAAAAAACCTAGCATATATCTTTTTTTTGATCTTATCTTATCATTTCATGACTAATCTGATCATGCTTATCTTTTGCTCTTTTTCCTAATCAGATCTATCCCCATTTGACTACTTTTTACCATGGTCATTACCATGCTCTTCTAATCTTCAAATGCATATAGCCAACACTCTTTTAATCACCAAGTGGTTCTTTTTATTTCTGTGCTATACATGGCTATGGCATAGCCCAGTTCATTACCACTGCTGCGGCTTCTCTTCCATTTGATCTGCCACCTGCAGTATTAAATGTGTTAGTTATTTCCATTCTCCTTAGCTCTAAAGGCTATGGTATGCCTTTAATGCTATTGGATAGCTACAACATAGACTATTACCTTTATTGGGTCCCTACTACATAGGCATAGCATTCTACCTAATCAGATATTAGGGTTAGACCAACATGTACAAATAGTATAGTAGTATATAAACCCCAAGGACAAAGCTGGGAAGCCCCTAGTCTAGTTTTTTGGATTACCACCAGACCTTAACTACTAAGTCTCACACTCTTCAACTCTTTTCTCAACAGAATAAGTTAGTACCTTCTCCTCTTTTAGCTGATAGTCATAGTAGACTGGTTCAAATTCCCTATAAGTTCTACCATTTCATTCTGTTACTAATCCATCCGAACTTCATAGTATAAATACAGTACTTCAATTTGTACATACTTTAGTTTGAATATCAAATTAGTCTCCTTCTCACACTTCTGACCTTGAGCTCTGCACTCATCTGACCTCTGACTCTGAGGATAACAAGTACAAGGGCACAACACATAAGTCCTGTGCCAAACATCCTTGCCCCCTCTGTTCCACCCATCATTTCCTCATTCTCCTGTTGCAACTCTGTTTCAAACATTGTTGGACTTGTCCAGAGGACCTGGACTTGACACCAGGGTTGGCTGCAGATGAACTAATAGGATAAAGCAGTGATCTAGAAGATATAAGCTCTCTACAAGTAGGATAATGTTAGAGCAGCTGAGAGTAAGGGTGAGTTTGTCACCTTCATTCATTTTGAACAGATCTCAAATCCCAAATTTGTGTTTTAGGTTATTGTGTGATGATGCTTATATAACTGATCAAGTTAAAGTGATTTAAATGGTCAGATATTTAGAATTCCATATGAAAATATATTACTAACTGATATAAGGGGTAGCTGTTCAGAAAACATGTCAAATGGAGTTTTTTGGGTTTTTGGATTCTCATATATATATATATATATATCTAATACCTTCCACCATAGGTGCAGTGCTAGAGCTGTCCATTGAACAACTATGTTATCTATGGAGTCAGTAGATATTGCAATGATTAAATAGTTCATGTGATTAAATCCAAGTTTAGACAGCCCCCCAGACCTTATTATACTATAAGCCCCCCTTTCAGAGTGGTATATCACTTCTGTTTATATAATTTTTATGTCAATTATTTTTTAAAGCTATTGGATAGGTCAACAATCCATTTCTCCACACTTATGAAACTTATACACAAGCTGCCATGTCCACCAATCTGGTCAATGGATATGTTCACATTCAAAGCATTGTCAAGCCAATATTATTTATTAGTGCTCTCTTTTTAGACAACATTTTTATAAAAGGGCTCCAGCTTCTCTCTTCTAATTCAGCAGCTGTTCTGCATAGTGACATTGATGTTATTTTTAAGTCTATGCAAGATTCCAAGTTTTAGCTAGACTGACAAGAGCATGTAAAAACAACTCTTGTGCACAGGAGCTAGAAAGAAATAATTGCACAATTCTTTTGAAATGTTGTCAATTACATCAAAAGCTATCTAGGTGTGCATGCAGGTTCCCATTGTTACAATCTGATATATCTTCCACCATATCTTTCTCTTTTCCTTCACCATTCCACACTTTTCTCCTCCTTTCTTTATCTTTTATGAAGAATGTCACTTCACTTTGATGGTGGCTCCACATTCCACAGCCTTCTTAGCCTTATCTTCTTAGCCTTCTTTACCTTTATCTTGGGACACTTATCTTTCTCTGCAGCCATTTCTCTAACAACAGCTTAGTCATCCATGTTCCATTACATTCTATGACTTTTGGTCATAGTTTATATACCATAGCACCATGTACATTTGTTCCCTATTCTTGGTCTATGCAATTACACATAGTTTTGAGTCTGCTGCAATCTTTACACCATGCCCCTTTGTCCCACCATCTTCAGAAACCCAGTCCACCTTTGAGTCCCTCATCCCAAGTAGCAGACTCTGGCTACTTGTATAACAAAAGATCAAGAATCTCTCTATGTCACTCTTTTTTATAGAGTTGGACACACCCCCATTGAATCAACATAGCTTATAGATCTACTCATCATGTCCCTGGACTATTTGGCACTCACTCTAATTCTAACTCTGAGCCAACCCCTCCAGCATTCCCAGCCATAAGAACTAGGCAACTTCCTGGATCCTCCCACATTACCCCCATAGGAACCCTCTTGCACCCTAGCTCCAGAACCACTTCAGCACCTACATGCCCACAGACTTTACTGTTTCCCACTCACACCTCATCTCCTGTCACCCCCAGCACTCCCATGTCTATCCACATCCCTGAACTTAAGGTGGCCCTTTCAGCTGACTTCTCTGGTAATTCTGATGATGCCACTCATTGGATCAAAGCCATGAAGGCTTACTTCTCTATCAACAACCTACTCTATACTGATGACAATATAAAGATCATGACCACCCTCAGCAAGCTTAGTAGGGGAAGAGAAATTCCCTTCTCTGAGATGTGGTATGACAAACTTGCTGATGCTACCACCTCTGCTGCTGATAAGACTTTTGATAAGTTCATGGAGAACTTTGAAGGGACCTTCTTTCCTTTTGACACCAAAGCTACTACTCACATGGCCCTATTCAAAATAGTGCAGAAATCCTCCTATAAATCCAATGGAGAAATAAATGAAAGGTTTCAAAAGTATATCACTGAGTTTTAAAACCTGGTCACTAGGGCTGGGATCACTGACTATGCAATACTCATTGACTCATTCTCTCTGGGCCTTGACCAAAGATTCACCATTATGATTTTATCCATGAATAAGGTCTTCATTCTCATTGGGGAATGGCTGAAACGGCTGAACCCGGAAGGGAACTTGGAACCAGCTCTACTACAACTATTAGCTAAAAAGGAAAAGAAAGTACTAACTTGCTACAATTAGTAGAGAGTTTGAGGGCTTTGAGGCTTAGTAGTTGAGTTCAGGTGAAAACCAAGAGACTAGACTGGGGATCTACCCAGTGTCGTCCTTGGGGTTTATATACTACTATACTCTTTGTACATGTTTGTCTAACCATAATACCTGATTAGGTAGAATGCTATGCCTATGTAGTTGGGATGTGTCTAAGGTAATAGTCCATGTTGTAGCTATTCAATAGTGATAAAGGCATACCACAGCCTCTCGGGCTGAGGGGAGCAGAAATGAATAACACATTTGATACTGCAGGTGGCAGATCAAATAGAAGAGAAGCCGCAGCAGCGGTAATGAACTGGGCTGTGTCATAGTCATGCACAGCATGGAAATGAAAAGAATCACACAGTGATTAAAAGGGCGTTGGCTACATGCATTAGAAGATCAGAAGGGATATGGTAATTACCGTGGTAAAGAATAGCCAAATGGAGATAGATCTGATCGGAAAGAAGAGCAGAAGATAAGCACGATCAGATTAGTCATGAAATGATAAGATAAGATCAAGCAAAAAGTATTCGTTAAGTCCGTTGCAATGAAGAGTCTACCAGAGACCATATTCAAGATGGCAAGGATCATTACAATGGCTGGAAAAAGCCAAGACCTTCCACATCCAGCAGGCATATATTGACATCTTGAAAAAGGAAAAGACTGCCCCTTTCCTTTCCAGAAACTCCAAAGACTTCAATGCTATAGATGTAAATGCTATCTGACTTACTAAGTTAACCCTCCAAGAATGGGCTAAGTGTATTAGAAAAGAACATTGCTTCCATTGCCAATGCACTGGCCATAATGCCACCCAATGCCACTTCTATTCTTGTAACCTTCAGACTCAGACCATTGCTACCATCTCCATCACCCCATCCCAGATCCCTACCAAGTCCATTACTTCTGTCACTACTTCAGCTTCTGCACCAGCACCTTCTCATACCCCTATCCCCTTTGCTTTACAGACATTTGTCCAACAACTCCAAACTTAGAGAAAGAATGAGAATAAAATCCTTCAAGTTCTTTAAGCCTACTATGAGGACTCTCCTGATGAATGCCTCCCAGCATTGTCTTTTTAGAAGGAAAGAGTGTGTCAATGTCTCTCTTCCATGTATTAGTAGGACTACCTAGCTACAGGACAATTCAAATTCCCATTCACCTCTAGATCCAGTCCAAAACCATTGAAACTATTGCTTTTATTGATAGTGGAGCTACTGGTAACTTCATTGACAAGTCCCTTGTCCCCTACCTATGTTTAGAAGCCCATGCTCTTAAAGAACCCATACTTGCCTGAAACATGGATGGAACAGAAAACCACCATGAAACAATTAAGATAAAGCTTAAAGTGGAATTCATTCATCAAGATTTCTCTGACAACATTGATCTATTAGTCCTTGGACTCAGCAAGAAACAGGTGATTCTTGGGATGCCTTGACTGCAGAAGTGGAATCCCCAAATTAACTGGAGAATGAAATCCCTTCTACTCCTACAGGATTACCTCAAAGAGAGTCTCAACAAAATCACAATCTCCACTCAACTTGCTTAGGAAAACTCCCCCCAGACCACCACACTCCCAGAATGGTACGAGAAATATGAAGACATATTTTCAGAATCCATGTTCAGTGTGTTACCCCCCCACCACCTTTATAATCACACCATCAATCTAAAATCTTTATTCTTTCCAAAGATTGCCAAAGTCTATTCTCTAAACCCAAAGGAAAAAAAAGCCTGTCAAACTTTCATAGATGAAAATCTGAAGACAGGTTGCATCCTCTCTTCAAAATCCCCATAGGCCTTCCTATTCTTCTTTGTTTCTAAAAAGGATAGTACATTACATCCTTGCCAAGACTATTGATATCTCAACTCACACACTGTCTGCAATGCCTATCCACTACCTCTTATCTCTGACCTTGTTAATGATATGAAGGAATTCATGCTGTTCACTAAGCTGGATATACATTGGGAATACAACAATGTTTATATTTGGGAGGAAGATCAATGAAAAGCTGCATTTATTAATCCTCTTAGACTTTATGAATCCACAGTCATGTTCTTTGGATTTTGCAATGCCCCTCCCACATTCCAAGCATTTATGAACCACATTTTTGCTGATCTCTTGGTCAAGGGTTGGCTTAAATCTATATGGACAACATTAGCATCCATACCAAGGACAATCTTGTAATGCACCATCAACATACCAAACAGGTCTTTGATTGCCCAAGAGAACACAAGCTATCTCTGAAGTTGTTGAAATGTTTCTTTAACACCCCCACTATGAAATATTTTGGGAAGATCATTGGACAGGGAGAGCTCAAGATGGACCCTATAAAACTCCATGCCATTAGGGAATGGCAACCTTCCATAACAGTCAAAGAAGTTCACAGTTTTCTAGGGTTTGTCAACTTCTATCAAAAGTTTATCCTCAACTTCTCAAACATCATATCTTCACTTACCCTTCTGACCTAAAAGAATGAGCCATGGAAATGGACCCCTTTGCAACAGACCACATTTGAAATCCTCAAAGATATATTCATATCCACCCCAGTCCTCATACTCCCCAACACAAGTAAATCCTTCTCCATTATGACAAATGCTTCTCTTCTGGCAGCAGGGGTGGTACTACTTCAGAATGATGCAAATGGTAATGCTCACCCTTATGCCTACTTTTTCAAGACCTTCTCTACTAAGTGAAACTATGATATCTATGATAGAAAACTACTTGCCATCATTTTAGCCTTGAAGGAGTGGAGGCAGTACCTCTCTGGCTCCATACACCCAGTCACCATCATCACAGACCACAAAAGCCTATTCTACATCTGAGACCTGAGGAAACTTTCCAAACAGCAGGCTCATTGGTTCCTTTTTTTACAAAACTATGACCTTGTATGGTAGGTAACTCCTGGCATCAAGATGGGTCCTACTGATGCTCTATCCTAATGATCCTCCCTCAACATCTTCACAAACAACATGGACTCCTTCATAATCTCAGAACCCACCATTGTTTAAGCTCTTGATATGGCACTTTTTCATAAAATCCAGATTTCCTCCACTTCTGACCTCTTGGTTCTTCATGCACTCAAGGCCTTACAGCTGGACTTTCCACTATTTCCTAGATCTGCCATATTGGACTGGAAGTTCAATAATGGCCATCTCTTTTACAGAAATAGATTGTACATTCCCTCAGAACACCAATTGTCTGTTACACAAGTAGCCTGAGCTTGCTGCTGGGGGGCAAAGAGAATGAAGGTGGACTTGGTTCAGTGGAGATACTCAAAGGTGCAGAGGACTAAGGACATGGTGCAGAGTTTGCAGTAGACTCAAGGTTATATATAATTGCATAGATCAAGAATGGGGAGAATACAGTACAGGGTGCTGGGATATATAATCTACAGTAGAAGGTCATAGAATGTGATGGAATAAAGAATCACTAAGCTGTTGTTAGAGAAATAACTGTGGAGAGAGATAAGCATCCTGAGAGAATGGTAACAAAAGCTATGATGAAAGAGATAAAAAAGCTGTGGAACATGGAGACATTACCAGAATGAAGTAATGTTCTACATACTCAAAGAAGAATGGAGGAACATACTGAGGAATGAGTAATGAAATAATGAAGATATGATGGTATATATAGAGAAGTGTAACATTGTCCTTACTCCACACCTTTCATTCCTTACCAACCACTGGACACATTGGCCAATTTCACATGAAAAACTCTTCTGGAGAGAGATTTTTGGTGGCCAGGACTTGCCACCTTCATTAAGAACTTTGTTAATGGTTGCATTATTTGCCAAACTTTCAAAGCCAACACCCACTCCACCACTCCATCATTAACATCTATTCCCTCCACCATCACCCTTCCATTTAAACAACTATCTGTTGACTTAATCACTGATTTGCCCCCCTTGGAGGGTTTTGACTCTGTTATGGTTGTGGTCAACCATAGGCTTATAAAGGGGGTAATTCTCATTCCATGTCACAAAACCATTAACACATTAGGGGTGGCACATCTCTTTCATAACCATGTGTTCAAATGGTTTGAACTACAAGACTTGATCATCTCAGATAGGGGATCTCAGTTTGCCTCTGCATTGGCTTGAGAGTTAGCCAGACTACTTTACTATAATGTCAAACTATCCACTGCATATCATCCATAGATGGATGGCCAAACAGAAAGAACCAATCAGGAACTGGAAATGTATCTGAGAATCTTTTGTGAAAATAACACCCATGAATGGGTCAAGTTTCTCACCACCACTGAATTCCAGCATAATTCTTGCCCACTGTTACGTGAGTAGCCCGAGTCAGCTACTGGGGGCGAGGGGTACTTGGAGATGGACCGAGGACTAGGGAGCTCTGAGGTGCTTGGGACGAAGGACACAGTGCAGGTGCTGCAGCGGACTCAAGACTACGTGTTATTGCGTAGACCAAGAATGTAGACTACGATACACGATTGGAGCTTATAAGGATAACAAGTAGAAACGCATAGAAGGTCATGGAAGGGTGGGG